>JAJOZX010000574.1:240000-260000 GCA_023014485.1 Bathynomus jamesi | reverse complement strand
TGACATGTAAATTTTCGTGTCATTCGGAACTTTACTGTTTATGGTGTACACGTCTGTAAAACAACAACAACAAAAAATTCAGTATTATTGAGAGAATATAAATATAAAACAATTTGACATTTGGAATTTTTGTTGTGGATTTGACGAACATGGCGTTAGTAAGAGACGTATTTTTGTGTATATTTTTTTCATGTCTCCAACAGGTCTACAAACACACAACACACACACACAGTCTGTCTCTTATTAGCAAGTATTTTCTTGTGTTATTTTCATTTATTTTTTTATGATACCACTACTACCACGATATATATATATATATAATATATATATATATATATATATATATATTATATATATATAATATATATATATAATATATATATATATATATATATATAATCGCAGCACAGGTAGAAATCAAGAAAACAGAAGCTGAAACCCTTTCCCCTGTTCCCCCCTTTCCTCCTCAACCCTCTTCACCCCTATTCCCCCACTCCCCCCACGGCGCCCCAATTCCACCAAAGGAAGCAAGAGAAGCAGCTTTCGTTGTCGGGGCAACCGTGGGCCAGGTGAATCGAGCAACAGGTAACCCCACCTCCCGGCTTTACTCCAAATAACTTTCGACCTCAAGCGCTTACGACGGAGAACTGTGTTTCCTTTGTTACGCGAGTATGTGGGATGCGTTTACGTGTCACCATGTTTTATATCTTAATTTGGAAGGTCTGATGCTGTAGAATTGGTGAAAATCGTTCGTTGTTTCAAGCGAGCTACAAAATGTGTTCAATCGAACTTTAATACATTACCATTATATATATATATATATATATATTATATATATATATATATATATATATATATATATAGATAGATAGATAGATAGATAGATAATGTACCCCTGGCTATTGCTCCAAAGCGACCCTCCCTCTCTGTAAAGTGCTACAGAGGTAAATTTAAGTCACTTGTAAATGCGAAGAATTAATTAATGTTGTACCTGGCGTTTGTTTGTTTGTTTCTTTGTTTGTTTGTTTGCACGTTTGTTACATTTCCTGAGTGTGTGTAATGATTAAGAGTATATTTTGGGTTATTCGAAAAAAAAATCACGTTTTAAATTCGGAAGAAAACTTTGTTCTTTTGTTTACACTACCACCACCACCACCACCACCACCACCAACAACAACAACAACAACAACAACAACAACAACAACAATAATAATAATAATTTTCGCTTTTCTGTAAGTTTTATTTCGGCAATGGAAAAAGATTTCAACCAATCACTTCTATATAAGCTTATGGTGTTGTACTCGCCGATTGGACCACATATATTTACGTTCCCTACTGTGAGAACGAGGTTCAAGAATTTGGCCTACAACTTCACGCCCGGAGAATCGATCACAGGACCCCCAAATTTCAAGTCCCGCCCTCAAAAACAGTCAGCTATGATAATACCTAGCACTCTAAGACCTCATTTTCCTTCCCCGCAAACAAAGGAGCCAAGTGATAAAGCGCCTGGCTGTTAATCTGAAGGTTCTAGGTTCGAGTTTCGGCTCGGAATTGAGACTTCAGCGATTAAGGTGTTTTATCTGGGTCTTAGTTGGTGGGGTCGCAGTTAAGATCCCACGTTAAGATGTAAGTCCCCTCCGTTACGTGACCTTTACCATTACGAAGGAGGTTGAACAACACCAAACTTTACTATTATTACACTCTTAAGAGTTAATTAGGTAAAGATTCGTGTCAGTTTGCTTTTAAATTATTTATCAAAAGGGGTTCGAGCCACCTGTACGTAAACATTCAGTAGAAGAGATGGGAGAAAGCCTTCCTCCGAATATTGCTGACAGCTGAATTTTGAGTTTTGATTTTTGAAAATTAAGTTTTAAGATTTTTCTCCCCCCAAAGTATCAATTATGATATGAATTCACTAATTATATATAATTAATAATAATATAATTAATAAGTGTTGTCTGTTAAGTATATTTATTATGAAACCGTAAAATAACGTAATTATCTTATGATATTAAGATATGTACAGAACCATAAGAGAAAATTACCAAACCTATTCACAGTATCAAACTCACTTCAGCGGTCGTTCATCCAGCATCTGCATATACTTTGTCAACTAAAATTATTCACGACACTTACACAGACTATCACGTCAAATTTTCAGCGACCGCCCTTCAACCCCCATTCGTTAGGTTAGATTAGGACATGCCCGGTTAGATTACGCTAAGAAAACGTCCTTCGAGCCCTCACTAGCGTCCGAAACACTTATAATGTTCTTCTCGGTTTCGTGACACTGAGGTTAGGTTAGGTTAAGTTAATTAACTTTTTAGATACTATATGAATTTAAAAAGGCAGTATCTCGATGATCCGGAGTACACACGATTGTGTGTGTGTGTGTGTGTGTGTGTGTCTAGTCATTCCGCGCCCAAAAGTGAGAAATCGGCGAGTGAGGATCTCCGAGAACATTCTCAAATCGCTTTATTCCGAATTGATGCTCTTCTCATTCCTATCAACGGTTTTCCCACTTTGTTCCAGGTTAGATTTAGTTAAGTTCAATTAGGAAATATTACCCCATTCTCATTTCGTGAATGCGAATGGGAGTGACATTGTTTCTCAAATCAACAAATTCTTTTCGCAAATCTGAATTTCTTACTTCGCGTTATTATAATTTCTTTTTCGCGTCTAAAAATGAAAATTGAAAATGTAAAAATTTTACAAAAGATGCGTACGATTTAAAAAGACCGAATAACTTCTTTATAAATTGAAGTACCTTTTCGAACCCCCATTACATTAACGTTCTTCTCTCCTAATTGTTATTTTTTTAGTATTTCATTTTTTTTATCTATTTCATGAGATAAAATTGAAAGCTTTAGTAAATTTGTCATTTATCATTATTTTAAAATGTTCTACATTATATCTATCTTAAAATCTTAATAATAATAATAATAATGATGATAATAATAATTTTATCGTAACTCTAAAAATATTAATATTAAAATTATAATTTTACGAAAAAGAAATCAATAAAAATTTATTAAAATTAAATTAAATTTAAAGCTTTACAAAATATTAAAGAATAAGTGTGTAAAAGCAAAAATAAATAAATAAATAAAAAATAACAAATAAAACTAAAACAAAATTTAAGTAAATAAAAATAATAAGAGCATGAATGAATTACGAGACTATTTTTTATTTATATATATTTTTTTTGAGAATTCTATTTTATTTATTTATTTTCAAATCTTCAACCCAATATACATTTAACCTTTTCACAAAAAAAAAAAAAAAAAAAAAAAAAATATATATATATATATATATATATATGTATATATATATATATATATAATATTATATATATATATATATATATGTCGCGTAAAGGAAATTTTAATTAATACATATGATTGTATATTATATTTACATAATCTTTAGATAAAATTTGTACACTTCGTAAAAAATTAAAAAACATGAACTTGTATATGTTTCACTTCAGCATATATATTATATATAATTATATATATATATATATACTATATATATAAAATTTTCATCATTCAAATGTCTCGTATTTAATAACTAATCAAATTAACGCCTTAAAGCCAGCTTTCTTCGATATATTCGTATAAGACGTTATATATTATATATATAATATATATATAATATATATTATATATATATATACACACAAGACTGTCGCATTAAAACGAGACCAAAAAAAATCTGATACACTCCGACTGAGTCACTGACAAATTAGTGAAGTTAAAACTGAAATTAAATTTGAAATCTTCTTAATATACTTTTATTATTTAAGAAATTAAAATATTGAAAACATTTTGATAAGGATAATGAAATCGAAACGACGGGGTAAGGGGAGGGATGGGGTGGAAAGGGGGGCGGTTGGGGAGGGATGGAGGGAAGTTTAGAGTTTTTCATTTTTTCTCAGCGACGCGAATAGAGTTTATGAATTGCTTTTCCATTTCAATATGCATACATATATATATATATATATAGTGTGTGTGTGTGTGTGTGTGTGTGTGTGTGTGTGTGTGTTGTGTGCGCGCGCGCTCTGGAAGAACAAGGAAACTGTGTAAGTCTGCCATTAGAATTGCCATTTATATAGAGTATGTGACATTCTTTATGTTTTATTATTTAAAAACTGGCTTACTCGAAAAAAAATAAAATAAAATTTAAATTCGCGTCATTACTATTTGTCTGCGGGTGTCCAGTTGATCCAGAAAGTCCTGTCGTGAAACGCCATGTCCGCCAGGACCTTTTGAACTGATTGTACACGAGATAATACGAGCGTATCGAATTTACTTCCTAAAATGAAAATGGAAGTGGTATATATATATATATATATATATATATATATATATTATAATATATATATATATAGATAGATAGATAGATAGACAGATAGATAGATAATGTATTAACATAAGATTAATTACAGTACCGGTAAGTTAAAAGGAAGGAAATATATAAAATTAAATACAAAACACGATGGCCTTTGGCATTGAGTACTGTATGAAATAACATTAAAAAAATGTTGACAGGTCATTGGAAATTAAATATAATTATACCGGGTGTCCGAGAATTATCTGTACAATTTGTGGCTGTTATTAAAAGTCAATCATGAAGTGTAGAAATTCCAGTGTCGTCCCATTTTACAGAGAATCTCATTAAGTTTTTTCTGATACCACGTTTTGACAAGTGTTTTAGAAATGTACGCGGGTGACAGACATTGATGATTTAAAAGCAAGAATCACAGCTGCTATTGAGCGAATTGATGTGGATATGCTGCAGCGTACATGGCAACATTTGGAGTATCGATTGGATGTTTTGCGAATCACTAATGGTGCACATATCGAATGTTTGTAACAACGTTACTTTAATAAAAGAAACTTTTGAAAATACAGATTCTAAATAATCTTGTTTAAGAATTTTACGTGTTATCAAGAATTTTATTAAAAGATGAAATTGTACAGATAATGTTCGGACACACTGGAATTTCTAAAAAACTTGTCAAAACTTGGTATCAGAAAAAACTTAATGAGATTCTCTGTAAAATGGGACAACACTGGAATTTCTACACTTCATGGTTGGCTTTTAATAACAGCCAAAAATTGTACAGATAATTCTCGGACACCCTTATATATACATACATGACCTGTAGACTTGAGCTAAGATTACTCTTTTTTTTTCTTGAGATATGGAGTCTATGTATAATATTAAATAGTTTAACTCTATGTAAGAATTAATATGAAATAGCTTGAGAGTATAAAAAAAGCTATTTCTGTACTAGTTTTAATTGTAATTGGTGTGGTGAAAGGAGGGAATAGGGAAGAATGTTGAAATAGAAATAGATGAGGAAGAGAGTTATTATGTTTTGTAGGAGTTGCTAAATTTATTTCTGTCTTTTCTTGACATTTTTTAGCGTTAGATTCTTTTGCCTCTTGATCGAAGTTGTTCCGGGTGTTGAGAGGTCCAATAGAGTCTAAAGATCCGGTGGCACAGACTTGGATGTAATTGGGTTTCTGATGAACATGTTTGATTTTCTCGTAATTCTTGTAGTCGAAAAGGTGTTGAGTTTGGGAGGAAAATATTTTATTTTGGATGGTTTCCGAAGCACCATTATTCACCATTTGAGGCGTATGAAAAACAATATTTAGTTTGTAAATATTTTCCATGGTTTCAGAATTTTTAAATCGTCACGGAACACATTACGTTAGTTGGTTGGTTAGTACTTTCATTGTGTGTGTGTGTGTGTGTGTGTGTGTGTGTGTGTTCAATTTTACAAATTTTCTTAATAATTCCTTTTTGATTGACCACCATTGGCTAAATTAAACATTGTTTGCGCACTTTCGTAATAGCTAATGTAGTATTACAGAGGTGGGTATACTACGGGTGTCCCATAAGTCTGGAACCATAGGGTAAAAAAGTCATTCATGTTTTTCCGTTTATGCAAGTGCCCATGATGTCTTTGAGTAAGGAAGAACGCATCCAGGTAATTCTGCTCGTAGGAAATCGGAGTCAGAGGGAGGTCGCTGAGGAATTTAATAGATTGCATCCGGACCGCGCGCGATAACACGCAGCTGTGTCGGCAAATTTGTAGCAAAGTTCAGGGAAACGGGATCCATAGGAGATAAACCACGCAGTGGACCTCCGAGGACATCCACCGACGATGACACAGCCGCTACCATTCTCGCTCATTTCACAAACAGTCCCAAAAGTCTCTTTCGGCGTTTTTATTGCCGTTTTATCATTTTGCCCTATGGTTCCAGACTTACGGGACACCCTGTATAGTGTAGACTGTAGAGTGTAGAGTATGGATCTAATGACTCGTTTTGAGAGTGCTGCAACTTCTTTTGTAATTACGTAAGCGACTTTAGCTAATTTGTCGCCGAGAATTTCAATGTGCTCTTTGAATGACAGGTTTGCGTCAAAGGCAATTCCCAGAAGTTTGGCTGAGTGCACGCGTTTTATTGAGATTGAAATTATATTTGGGTTTAAGGAGGCAGTCTTTTTTTTTTTGAAGAGATGGCTACATAAATTTTTTTTATATTTAAAAATATATGTTGGCATTAAACCATAATAAATATATTCTCTGTTGAAAGTTGTTTGGAGTAGCAATGAATCCCCGTTAGACGTACGTATAGTTGCGTTGCCATAATTTATAATGTCAGTATCAATTGCTCGGGAGGGAAATAACGGTGGATGCCCTTCTTATTATATTAAATTATAACAATTCTTGCAGTAACAGTTAATGACACAAATTAATGTTAATAATGATAAAATGTAAGATAAATTACGGACAATTGCGTCCAGCAAAATAAAGGGTGATCCAGAGAAATGGGACCAAAAGAAACCCCTGTAACTCTTAAAGTATAATTCCTTTTATAAATCATACGCATCATTCGAAAGAGGATAGTTACAAGTTTGTACAGGATTGTATAGGTTTTGACAATACAAGACAAGATAAGATACAAAACAAAATAAAAGTGTTAGTTAAAACTAACCCTTCAAGATGACTGCATGGACTGTGGAACAGCTGCGTTTCATAACTGAGCAATATTATGAGCATGGAAGAAGTGTAGTTTCAGCTCAAAGATCTTTCAAGACAAATTTTCAGATGTCAAAATCACCTTCAAAGAAAGTAATCCGTCGGTGCGTCAGAAATTTTTCCCTAACTGGCAGCATTGGAAAAAGAAAACCAACTGGAAGAGTGCGCACAGCAAGGATAGACGAGATCATTAACAGAACTCATGAAATTGTACAGGATAATCCTAACATAAGCATCAGACGTGCTTCTCAGCTGTTAGGAGTTGGATATGGAACAACAACACACCGTATATTCAAGCAAAATTTAATGCTCTTTCCATATAAAATTCAAACAGTGCAACAACTAAACGATGGAGATTTCGCACGAAGACGACAATTCTGTCAATGGATCCAACAGAAGGTAAATGACACCACCAATTTTCTAGCAACTTTGATTATGTCAGACGAAGCCCATTTTCACTCGAATGGAACTGTAAACAAACACACTTTCATTGTGTGTGTGTGTGTGTGTGTGTTCAATTTTACAAATTTTCTTAATAATTCCTTTTTGATTGACCACCATTGGCTAAATTAAACATTGTTTGCGCACTTTCGTAATAGCTAATGTAATATTACAGAGGTGGGTATACTACGGGTGTCCCATAAGTCTGGAACCATAGGGTAAAATAAGTCATTCATGTTTTTCCGTTTATGCAAGTGCCCATGATGTCTTTGAGTAAGGAAGAACGCATCCAGGTAATTCTGCTCGTAGGAAATCGGAGTCAGAGGGAGGTCGCTGAGGAATTTAATAGATTGCATCCGGACCGCGCGCCGATAACACGCAGCTGTGTCGGCAAATTTGTAGCAAAGTTCAGGGAAACGGGATCCATAGGAGATAAACCACGCAGTGGACCTCCGAGGACATCCACCGACGATGACACAGCCGCTACCATCCTCGCTCATTTCACAAACAGTCCCCAAAAGTCTCTTCGGCGTTTTTATTGCCGTTTTTATCATTTTGCCCTATGGTTCCAGACTTACGGGACACCCTGTATAGTGTAGACTGTAGAGTGTAGAGTATGGATCTAATGACTCGTTTTGAGAGTGCTGCAATCTTCTTTTGTAATTACGTAAGCGACTTTAGCTAATTTGTCGCCGAGAATTTCAATGTGCTCTTTGAATGACAGGTTTGCGTCAAAGGCAATTCCCAGAAGTTTGGCTGAGTGCACGCGTTTTATTGAGATTGAAATTATATTTGGGTTTAAGGAGGCAGTCTTTTTTTTTTTGAAGAGATGGCTACATAAATTTTTTTTTATATTTAAAAATATATTGTTGGCATTAAACCATAATAAATATATTCTCTGTTGAAAGTTGTTTGGAGTAGCAATGAATCCCCGTTAGACGTACGTATAGTTGCGTTGCCATAATTTATAATGTCAGTATCAATTGCTCGGGAGGGAAATAACGGTGGATGCCCTTCTTATTATATTAAATTATAACAATTCTTGCAGTAACAGTTAATGACACAAATTAATGTTAATAATGATAAAATGTAAGATAAATTACGGACAATTGCGTCCAGCAAAATAAAGGGTGATCCAGAGAAATGGGACCCAAAAGAAACCCCTGTAACTCTTAAAGTATAATTCCTTTTATAAAATCATACGCATCATTCGAAAGAGGATAGTTACAAGTTTGTACAGGATTGTATAGGTTTTGACAATACAAGACAAGATAAGATACAAAACAAAATAAAAGTGTTAGTTAAAACTAACCCTTCAAGATGACTGCATGGACTGTGGAACAGCTGCGTTTCATAACTGAGCAATATTATGAGCATGGAAGAAGTGTAGTTTCAGCTCAAAGATCTTTCAAGACAAATTTTCAGATGTCAAAATCACCTTCAAAGAAAGTAATCCGTCGGTGCGTCAGAAATTTTTCCCTAACTGGCAGCATTGGAAAAGAAAACCAACTGGAAGAGTGCGCACAGCAAGGATAGACGAGATCATTAACAGAACTCATGAAATTGTACAGGATAATCCTAACATAAGCATCAGACGTGCTTCTCAGCTGTTAGGAGTTGGATATGGAACAACAACACACCGTATATTCAAGCAAAATTTAATGCTCTTTCCATATAAAATTCAAACAGTGCAACAACTAAACGATGGAGATTTCGCACGAAGACGACAATTCTGTCAATGGATCCAACAGAAGGTAAATGACACCACCAATTTTCTAGCAACTTTGATTATGTCAGACGAAGCCCATTTTCACTCGAATGGAACTGTAAACAAACAAAATTGTCGTTTCTGGGCAACAGAAAATCCATTGAATATTACCGAAGTCCCGTTGCATAGTCAGCGTGTAACTGTTTGGTGTGGTCTTACTGCATCTCAGATCATAGGGCCGTACTTTTTCGAGGATTCCACCGGAAACACGGTCACTGTAAATGGTGATCGCTACGAAAAAATGTTGACCGATTTCCTTATTCCTAAATTAAGAGATCTTTGTCTAGAAAACCACTGGTTCCAACAAGACGGAGCAACCTGCCATACCACGAGGAACTGCATGGCAGTTTTGCGTCCAACGTTTCCAGGCGAGTTAATCTCAAGATTTGGAGACGTTGAATGGCCCGCAAGGTCTCCGGATTTTTCTCCCTTAGATTATTATTATCTCTGGGGATATTTAAAGAGTAGGGTCTACAGAAATAACCCAACGACCTTGCAAGAATTGAAGGCCGCCATCACAAATGAGATACAGGCCATACCACCACCGCACACTCTTGCAAAAGTGATGCAGAACTTACGAGCGAGAACACTGGAATGCTTGGCAACTAATGGAGCACATTTGAAAGGAGTCATTTTTAAAAAATAAATATTTCATAATAAACTCGTAACTCTACTCTTTCGAATGATATATAGTTTTTATGAAAGGAATTAAATATTAAGAATATTTGGCTTTTTTTTATGGGTCCCATTTATCTGGATCACCCAGTATATACAGTATAAGATATATACGATACCCACGACACGAAATTGCGTGTGACATAAGTGAAAGGTTAGGACGCAGCCAGGGATATACTGACGATGGAATGGTTCACGAAGATGAAACGGCATAAGTATTTGAAGGTGCTCTCAATGCAGGGCTCGGCGACGACTGATTAACGAAAGATGCTTTTTCTGTACTCTGTACTTGTTGTTCTTCTGACGTCCTTTGGGAGAAACCCTTGGCGGTTTTATCCAGGAAGTGGGTAATGACTCCGGTGGGTATTTCTGTGATCTCTTCCCTCTTCCAGATAAAGTCCAGGGGTCACCAACCTGGGCGGGTAGCCCCCACTAGTGGGCTCACATTAAAGGTAATTAAACATTTATTTCATTATTTATTTTATCGATTATGTTCATTTATTCTTTTTGATCTAAGGTGGGCGATAAGCTTTTTTAACCCTTTACCGCACTGTGCGTCGAATACGTAACGTTTCAAATACACGCATTTAGACTCAACCCTACGCAAAAAGTATAGCCATAAAGGGTTAATTTTCAAAAAATCGTAAAAGTGGGCGGTGAACAAAAAAAAGGTGGGTGACCCCTGAGATAAACGGTCATCGCTATCAGTTCGGGATTACGCGCAAAACTTTCCCGATATCATCTTGTTGGTCGACGTCGGTTTAACGCTTAAGCTATAAATAAAGTTCCAGCGACCATGCTTGAACCTTCGAAAGACCTTTCTTAATTGTAATGATGTAATGATATAATGATGAAATGACTTTAGTCGTATCATTTGCGTACTGGTAAAGGGTCAAATTGGTCAATGATCGGTGGAAATCATTTATATGTAAAGGTGGAACAGTAGAGATACCAGAATACTCCCTTGAGGCACTCATGATCAGAAAAAAAAAATAATCCAGATTTGATTACGGCCTTATGCATACTCTGAAACCTGGATAAAATCAACTGTGAATACAAATTGGTATAAATAACATGAAAAAATATATATAAATATAAAAATAAATATAAATAAATTTAACATCATAGTTTTGTGAAGGTACAGATAATTAGAATTTGTATTTAATTGTTTTAGTTATTATTCAATGCAGTCGTATATATATATATATATATATATATATATACACTCGTATATGCGTGTGTGTGTGTGTGTGTGAAACTTGCCATAGCGGACAACACGGTCAGCGGCAGAGTTGGAAACAGATCACCAACCTTAACCCGTGACCCACTTGACCCGCGACCCACTGACCCGGCAAACCTGCTGACCTAAACAATACATTGAACAAAACGTTTTTGAAAATACTTCAGAAAGTAAACTTTGTTTCAAAATAAAAAATCTTTGTATTTTGTGAGTAGACTCACACACGAGCTTCTATTTCATAAAACAATGATTATTTCAGTGAAAAATAATTTTGAAATTCTTGTCATACTCCAAAGTGATGCACAGTGATTCTACTGCTTTCGGTGTCAGTAGTACGCGCTGTGGACTAAGATATTACTCGCTTTGAATGCGCTGAAATGCCTGGCTGTTGCATGCCTGCATCACGAGCACAGACCTAGCTACTACACTCGAGTACAGGAAGAACAGCCTTCTTAGATTGCCACATTCCAGTGGATTATCCCCTGATGAACGCGCAAAAACGTACGAATTTTCAAAATTCAACTGGAAATTTGTGCCCCACCTAATCGCAGCATTGACCCGCCTTGACCCGCTTTCGGGTCAGGCGGATCAACCTCATGACCCGTGACTCACCTCGGCGCGTCTTTAACCAATCCCAAGTAACCCGTAGACCCGCGACCCGCTGACCCGTTTCCAACTCTGGGTCATTCAGCGGCCATCGAAATTACGTCCCTTGGTCCGATCGCTACTGTACATAATGGGTCATTATTTTCCTAAACAACGCAACTGTTTGATAAAATGACATATAAGACAGTCTCAACTCGCTCATTTTTCCCCGCAAACTTACAGAAAAGTTATCCTAAAAAGCGCTTTTTAATCCAATACAAAAGATTTGAGACAAATTTGAACAAAATTTTGGAGATATTTAATGATGCATATACGTGTATTGATACAATATACTGTACAATATATTCGATTTAAATGAAAACATAGACAGAAATTATATATATATATATATATAATCTTCAAATTAGGTCATTTTCTAAACCGAATTAAAATTGTTTTGTATTTCTCAGCAGTGCTATTTCGAGGCAAGAACATTTGAAAGCGAGGAAAAGAGATGTTTTTTCCTTTTAAAAATCAGAAAATTAAATGGAAATTTGGATAGTAAAAGCTTCGTTACTGAGACATTTAAGTAAAATTTACAGTAATTAAATTTACCAATTTTGTTAGTTGCTTGAACGAACGCGGAGCACGGGTGAAAATATGAGATACATTTTAGAAAATTTATTTCCCTCTTTGGTTTCTGTTTCTCTTCATTCCAATTTTACTAAAAAGGTTTAATATTATGACTAAACTCCATAAATATTTGTTTTGTTCAATAAAGGCACTTTCAACTTCCACCAATTAGCGTAGATATGTATTTTTTTCTCGGTTTTTTATTTAACGTTTATATAATCATACGCCATTATACAGTACGTTTCAGGTCGACCCTAGAAATATCGAAAATATCAAATACCAAATACAAACTACAAATTCCGCCAATTTTCATATTTCTAGGGTCGACATGAAACACCCTGTATATATACACAATTACAAATACGGTTAGACACAATTACAGACACTGTTAGGTAGACTAGCCATGAGTGGATCCTAGGGTCTTTGCCGGTCTGAAACATTATACAGTAACATTATAACATATACGTACGGTAAGTTCTCACTGCATCGCCTAACGTTACGCGTTACATCTTTACATCCTTCGCGGCTTTGCGCTTTAAATACCGTTTGTTTCTTTAAAAATGAAAGTATAACTGAATCTAAATGTACTCTGAGCGTACGCTATTTAATGAGTAGTTTTAGTACCCCTAAAAGCGTATTTTCTGTTGTTGTTGTTGTTTTTCTAAATTTCAAAGGATCGTTCTTGTGATGAAGCTAACCATTTCATCTACTTCCAATGTATTTTTTATCTACTAACAGCTTCAACACTTCAAATACTTTATTATTTGCGGAGTACGTTTCTACTCTCATATTAAAATAGAGACTGGCAGGATTTAAAATGTATCCCTCGCTTTTCTATTTTACTTTCCGCTGCTCTTCTACTTATTTCCCAATTCAGCTCTACAACTTCATTCACGAATAACACTCATATTTCTAGGATACAGACATTTTCCATTTTCACACATTTACCATTATTGCGCTAATATATTAATGCTATACTCGGTGCTATAGCGTTTATGCTAAAATTTAACTTAACAGTTAAAAATGTATTAACGTGTATTTAGTTAAAATGTATTAATTTTCTATTGTTTCGATTCTCTAAAAATGTACATTTCGATTGCGCTAATTCTTTGAAACTTTAATACGATATAAATCTACCCGCGAGTTTAACTAACCTAACCTATCCTAATTTAATTTAACCTAACTTAACCTAACCTTTCCTAATATAGATGTAAAAGAATGTCTCTCGTATTTAACAAATTAAACGATAGGAATATAACCTGACTGGCAGTGGCACCTTCAAATTGTTATTCATGAAACCAACTTGACTTATTTGTCCATTCCCAGAAGTTTTTAAATTTATTATCTCCGTACCTAATAACCAATTGTTTAAACGCACGTTCTTTCTCTCTGCAATCACTCATAGCTTCCACATGCATCCTCATCTCTCTCTCTCTCTCTCTCTCTCTCTCTCTCTCTCTCTCTCTCTCTCTCTCTCTCTCTCTCTCTCTCTCTCTCTCTCTCTCTCTCTCTCGTCGAGTTTTCAGTTGGACTGTCAAAATCTATTTAGTTTATTTGAAACTATAGATAATGAAAATAAAACAATGATGTTAGGCTCATCAATTGTTAAGCATATGAATAGTGAATTTTGTTTAAGAAATAGAATAAAACGAAAGAGAATATGCGCGCCAGGCGCTAAAATAGATAAAATAGATAGAATAGAACAGGAGGTAACGAATTTAAAGTAAGAAACTGCAAATCCGCTTTTAATTTCTCTCATTGGAGGGAACGATTTGTATAATTTCAGTAACAGGACGAAAGATTTGTTATCTAAATACCAAAGTTTGATCAAATCTTTGAAAGATAAATCGAATAACGTCCTAATTTCTGGGGTTCTTCCAAGAATTTATGAAAGTAGTGTAAGTGCTCCCTTACCCAAGTAGTCATTGCGAAAGATGAGAATGCAACTAGTAAATTTTTAAAAGCAAGTCTCTCGGCACCATACTTTTGGCACTTATTGGGGAGAAATGATGCAACGATGAAATTATATGATTTTTATATATAATAAATAAATAAAAAATCCTTTAAAAAATGCATGGTATAATTAGATAAAGTAGTTTAGTGTTTCATGCTATCCTATACTTTTCACTGTCCTCTAATGTGTAACTGGGTTGAAGAGATAACTGTACGCATGGTGTAAATGAACTCTGAGACTGTTATTTTCATTATACTTTTCTTTACTTTCCTATAAATCTTCTTTCATAACTTTTTCTGTCAGCAGTAGCTGGAGGATGAGGAAGAGGAGATCTTTCTTTGTCTGCTTTATACTTTACTAGTACAGAAAACCTTCGTCCAACGCGGGGGTTAGGTTTCTCGAGAACGGCGCGTTAGGTAAATCCGCGTTGGACAAACTTAATACCATATGGCAGGGATTCCCAAATTGGTGTTCCGCGGAACACAATTTGGGAACCCCTGCCTTATGGGATAAATGGGGATACGTGAACGCGGCTACGTAAAGTCTCCCATTAATACTTAGATACGTAGATTTTGTATTCACACATAAATGAATTTCCCTACCTATATTGTGTATGAAATAAGAACATAATAAAATCATAAACATAATGATATTTACATACGGTATGATAAATAAAAATATATTAAATGAAAATAGCACCCATCTTTTCTTCACTCTTTCGGATGGTGCGTATGGTAGACTCATTCACGTGATACTCGCGGCCAAGTGATGTTCTACTCATATCACCACGCAATTCATCAATAATCTTTATTTTTTCGGCTAATGTCATAACTTTACGACTTTTCTTCTCTTCACTCTCACTCGCGGATGTTTTACGTTTTGGTGCCATAACTGCTGTCTAAAGGTAATAGCAAAACAACGGCAAAATACGACAGAAACAATCCAACACAACTTCACTGAACTTAACGCGTTAGCGGGACTGAGACAAAGGGTGATGCGAGGGGTGACGCGAGAGGGAGGGAGATGCGGGAGTGTTGGAGAGAGTAGGAGAAAACACTAGAGCGCGCATTGGCACGCGTACAGTACTACTGTATTAGAGTGTGTTTGGTGGACCGTGTATAATCAAATTTTCCGCTTTCGGCAAATAATTGTTCGCATTTATTTTTCCGTGTGTAAGCAAATTCGCGCTGGACAAACACGTCCGTAAGTGTAAGAATGATACAACTTTTCAGTGTTCTTCATTTACATTCGCTTTTTCTGTTTTCTTTTATTTTCACCATTTCTTTCTTGGGCTAACCTAGCGTGGATTTTAGGGTCTTTGTTAGCCTGTAACTCTGTAAAACCAACCAACCAACTCTCTCTCTCTTACCTGGAGTATGCAGTGCAGTTCTGGTCGTCCACCCTCAGGAAAGATATTGAGAGGCTGGAGCGAGTGCAGGCGAGGCCACAAAGTTAATCCCTTCCGTTAGGCATATGGGCTACAATCGACGGTTACGCGCCCTGAACTTGTTTTCGCTGGAAACTCGGAGGCTGCGCGGTCAACTCATCGAGGTTTTCAAGCTCTTACGCGGATTCAACGACGTAGATTTTAGAAGCATGTTTAGTTTAAATGATAACCCAACTCGCAACAATGGTTGGAAGTTGGATTTCAAACGGTTTAGGACTAGTGTGTGTGGGAATTATTTTACGTATAAGATCTGTGACACGTGGAACAGTTTACCTTCAGAAGTTGTGAACAGTTCCTCTGTGGATCATTTCAAGAAAAGGTTAGACCAAATCTTGCACACTATTTGAGTGTGTAGAAAATTTTCCCTGGCACCCGTTGCCATTGGTACCTCCTCGGTATGGGCCGCAAGGCCTTTTGAGGTACTTCTTTTCCTTGTAACTCCTTGTAACTCTCTAGGTAGGATAGGAGAGTGGCCCGAAAAATGGCAAATGCCATTTAACTTGGGTAAATGCAAAGTGATGCACATGGGGCTACGCCAATCCCAAGTCGGACTACTCGATGTTGGGGAACAATATCGAGGCGACTGATTTGGAAAAGGACTTGGGTGTGCTAATTAGCAGCGACCTTAAGTTTACCAAACAGTGTGTAGAGGTGGAAAAGAAAGCTCAGAAGCTGTTGGGTTATATCAGGAGGCAATTTCAGTTTCGGAACAAGGAGATTGTGCTTTCTCTGTACAATTCCCTGGTTCGGCCGCACCTGGAGTATGCAATGCAGTTCTTGTCGCCCACCCTCAGGAAAGATATTGAGAGGCTGGAGCGAGTGCAGTCGAGGGCTACAAAGTTAATCCCTTCCGTTAGGCATATGGGCTACAATCGATGTTTACGCGCCCTGGATTTGTTTTCGCTGGAAACTCGGAGGCTGCGCGGTCAACTCATCGAGGTTTTCAAGCTCTTACGCGGGTTCAATGACGTCGATTTTAGAAGCATGTTTAGTGTAAAATGATAACCCAACTCGCAACAATGGTTGGAAGTTGAATTTGAAACGGTTTAGGACTAGTGTGTGTGTGGGAATTACTTTACGTATAAGATCTGTGACACGTGGAACAGGTTACCTTCAGAAGTTGTGAACAGTTCCTCTGTGGATCAGTTCAAGAAAAGGTTAGACCAAATCTTGCACACTATTTGAAGGTGTAGAAAATTTTCCGTGGCACCCGTTGCCATTGGTATCTCCTCAGTATGGGCCGCAAGGCCTTTTGAGGTACTTCTTTTCCTTGTAACTCCTTGTAACACTCTCTCTCTCCTTATTCAATACTGTCCCGTGGTGCAACTGCATTCTTCACTGAATTTTTCCCACAAAAAGAGCAAACACCATCTTCAAAAGCGCCTTTTTAGTTTCACATGTCATATCCATATTAAACGATCAGCGCCCGGCGGCACTTTACTGATTTTGTTCTGGCTCACGCCAGACAGTTTTATTCAGTCTCAGAGAAGACCCCAGGGGCAAGGATTAATTTGATTCTTGGTGCGACTTTTTGCTGACGTGTTCTCTCCATATATATATATATATATATATATATATTATATATATAATATATATATATATGTGTGTGTGTGTGTGTATATATATGCATGTTACCCACATGGAACCATTCTGAGTTCTATCCCATATACAGGGTGTTTCAGGAGGAAAGGTCAATACTTTGGGAGGTGATAGTATCAGTCATTGTGAGAAAAAAGTTCATATGAACATTTGTCTAATTCTGAATGGTTACGGAGATAGAGCTGTTTGAATCTGATGCGCGCGCAGCTCTTCCTCCCGCTTCCCTCCCCTATAACCTTGAACCATGTAAGCTGTAATGTAAGTATGTAACAGAAGCCAATCGACAGCGGACTGTTGTGAGTGACATTGTTTGGTGTTTGAAGCAGTGTTAAGAATGCCACACACCTTCACACATGCCGAATATGCAGATATGGTGTATGTCTACGGTTTTCGCGATGGAAGTGCAACAGCTGCTGTTGCAGAATACCATCGACGGTTTCCGAACCGCAGGATTCCGGATCGAAGAGTGTTTACCAGGGTTTTCAACACATTGCGTGAGATTGGTACACTTCCCAGCGCTCATGTTTCATCTGAACGTGAAGGTCAACAAGATGTGGATGAAGTGGAAAACATTCTTCAGTTGGTAGAGCGTAGTCCTACTACTAGCTCACGAAGAATTTTTACACGTCTCGGTGTACCACACACAAGAGTATGGCGAACATTACGTGAGGAAGGCTTGCATCCATATCATGTATAGCGTGTACAACACCTTCAACCAGGAGACGCTGCCATGCGACTGGAATTTTGTCATTGGGTAAATGCTAATCGCCGATTGCTTCGATTAATACTGTTCACCGATGAAGCTACTTTCACCCGTGACGGTATCAACAACACTCGTAACTCTCATCAGTGGTCAGACGAAAATCCAAATGCCACTGTGGAAACAAATTTTCAACATCGCTTCCCTGCCAATGTGTGGTGCGGTATCATCGATGATCAGCTGATTGGCCCTGTTACTTTAGAGAATCGTCTTACAGTACAAAGTTACCTAGAATTCCTGCAAAATGAATTGCCAGGACTATTGGAGGATGTTCCTTTGGCTACACTCGTTGGTATGTACTTTCAGCATGACGGAGCTCCTCCACATTCTACCCGTCTGGTGATGCAATACCTAAATCAAACTTTCCCTGGTTGATGGATCCGCCGCGGTGGTCCCATTCAATGGCCACCAAGGTCTCCAGACCTCTCTCCGTTAGATTATTGTTTGTGGGGTGGATGAAAAGTCAAGTTTACAAAAGAAAGGTGGATACACGAGACGAATTGCTCGCGCGCATTTTGGATGCTGCTGCCCACATAAAGGAACGTCAAGATCAACTCAGATGAACAACACGCGATCTTCGCACACGAGTTGCAAAGTGCATTGAGGTTGACGGTGGGATTTTCGAAAACGTATTGTAAACTGTAACAAATTTGTCATTTCTGTATCTGATACCATTTAAAATGCCAATGTTTAAACATTAAATGTTAGAAACAGTAATTGGTTTCTCTTTCTTGATTACCATTAACAATGCTTTTGTATTTGTAGATTCAAACAGCTCTATCTCCGTAACCATTCAGAATTAGACACATGTTCATATGAACTTTTTTCTCACAATGACCGATACTATCACCTCCCGAAGTATTGACCTTTCCTCCTGAAACACCCTATATATATATATATATATATATATATATATATATATATATATTATATATATATATATATATATATATATATATATATATATATGTGTGTGTGTGTGTGTGTGTGTGTGTGTGTACACACGAGACATTGCGAACACTGAAGATATACAAAGGACTTTTAAAACATCTAAGATAGAGGAAACGGAAGGTGAAGACTACTTGTCTCGACTACAATCACTGAAACTCTACTCTCTCGAAAGAAGGCGCGAGCGGTACACAATAATATACTAGGGGCACTCAATTTATTTTGCCCCACCATTTTTTCTTAGCTAAATAATAGACCATGGGGCTGAAATGTCTTTTGGGCCGTAAGTTTGAACTTTCTGCGCTTCACATAACCGGATTTTTCCAGTTTGAACCTCCCCCTCCTTGTATAAAACCGCTTTTAAACGCCCTTGTATAAAACCGATGGTTAACACAGTTTAGAAAATGGCGTCTGACAGCGATGTGCGTCGTAAACAGAGAGCTGTTATAGAATTCTTAACCGCAGGGAAGGAAACAGTTGGAAATATTCACAAACGTCTACAAAACGTTTACGGAGATGCTGTTGTTGATCGAAGCACAGTTGGACGCTAGTCTAAACGTGTGAGATCATCGGAGAGCGAGAGCCAGCCTCGATGATGAGCCACGCAGCGGTCGCCTGGCATCGGCTGTGATATCTCATACTGTGCAATGCCAACAGCATCATTCGATCAAATCGGCATGTCACATACAAGGAGCTATCACTGGAGCTAGGAATTAGTGAAGGAAATGTGACTACGATAATTCAGCAACTGGGATACTCAAAACTTGGTCAAAAGTGTGTTCACGGTTTGTTCCTCGCGAACTGACTGAAGATTACAAAGCCCAGAGAAAAGAAATTGCCTCTGAGTCGTTGGTTCGATACGAGACAGAAGGGGATGACTTCCTTTCACG
>JAJOZX010000574.1:227500-235000 GCA_023014485.1 Bathynomus jamesi | reverse complement strand
GAAATTTCTCGGCGTTGAATGACATGTTGTTGTATTCTGACCATTTGTATATTTTGTTCGTGTCCCTCTGCAAGGCCTCCACGTCATGTACATCGCTGATTTTTCTGCTGATCTTTGTATCGTCTGCAAAGGATGGTACTATACTGTTGCTGTTTACTCCGCTGTCTATGTCTATTAGCATGATAATGAACAGGAGTGGGACCAGTACTGTCCCTTGTGGTACTGAGCTGCGTACTTCCGATTCTGATGATGATATACCTTGAATTTTGACGACCTGCAGACGATGTCTAAGAAAGTTGTAGATCCATTTTCCCGCTTTGCCTGTTATTCCCATATATTTAATTTTATGTGCTATTATACCATGGTCACATTTATCGAAAGCTTTAGCAAAATCTGTGTATATAACATCGTAGTTGTCATTGCCTTCCAATGCATCTAGGATATTGTTGTAGTGTTCTACTAGTTGTGATAGGCATGATCTACCTGATCGGAATCCATGCTGATTTTCGTTGAATCTTTCCCGTGTCTCCAGGAAATCATAAATTTTCCCTCTAATTATTCTTTCAAATACTTTGGTGAGGTGGGACGTCAATGACACTGGTCTATAGTTCTTTGCTTGAGATCTGTCCCCTCCTTTATATATAGGGACAATGTTTGCTCTTTTCAAGATGGTCGGTATTTCCCCAGTGTCTAGGGATCTTCTCCATATCCAGTATAAAGGTGTAGCTATTTCATTTTTACAGTTTTTAATCAATAATGCGTTCCAATTGTCTGGACCTGCAGCTGAATGTGGTTTTATTTGTCCTATAGCTCTCGCTACATCTTCTGGTGTAAAATCAAAGTCTGTTATATACTCTCCTTGCAATTCCTCTTCAAAAAATGCATTTATGTCAGGTATCGCTTTGTCACTTTTTGGGTTACTGAAAACCGATTCATATTGAGCTCTCAATGTATCAGATATTTCTTTTGGATCGTCGGTTAGTTCATTATTTCCCGTCCTTAAGGGCCTAATAGCGGCGCGCGTTTTTGTTTTCCTTTTTGTATAGCTATAGAAGTATTTTGGATTTTCCTTTATTGCTTCTACCGCCTTTTCCTTTTCCCTCTCTGTATGGTCCTTAATTAGGGCTAGTATTTCCCTATCGATACCCTCCAGTTTTTCTTTTATTGCTTTCCTGTCATTATCTCCGCAGTTACCTAACTTCGCCTCCACTCTTTCTTTTGCGGAATAGTCTTCTCTTTTGCCTCTCTAGCCAGCTTCTCTTTCCTTTTGGCTGTGATTTCGGAGCATATTTTTCTAAAATTCTCAGCGTTTTTTCTTCCAAGGTTGTTAGCATTTCTTCAGTTGTTTTATATATATATATATGAGATACCCTGTGTGTATATATACACTGAAAACAAGTTTGTTTGGTCACGCCAAACAGCTTCATTCACTCCCAACTCGTATAAATTCGACATTCTTCCAGTCAGTATTTGAACAGATTTGTATCATATCTTACAACAGAAATCGTATCTCCCAAATGAAAATTAAAAGAATGCTTTTAATTTTTAAGTTGTCACGAAAATCTTGCATAAATATTATAAATAAATCTTTCCGAGTACTTTCCATCTAATGTCTTTGAACCTCCTTTTTCAAGGAATGAGAAAGAAACAGCTATACACCAATTTATAGCCCATCAAAGTCTGTCAAACACGAACTTCTGCGTGACTACCGATCAGAAGTTCTTTCTATTGAGGTGATAATTTTTCATGTACAGTTTTGCCACAAGAGTGACACGATATCTCTTTTAAAAGTCGAAGACCAACACCAAAAAATCGCAGTAACGAACGGGTTATAAGCGTTCCTCCGTGTCACAGTATGATTTGAATGGTACGAAATCGACAAAGCGAAAACGTTTATTTTAAGTACGAGTTTTCGGCCAAAACTTTAAGACTTTCTTCGAGTGCTCCTGAAGGGGTCATATGTAGTTCCGACAGAAAGCTCGCGCATACGATAACTTTAACCGCGACTCTTTTTTTTTTTTTAAACCATTTCGATAAACTTTCGATTTTAGAGGGGATTTTCTGCAGTTATTATTTCTTATTACGGTTTCTGCTCTGTGTCAGTCATGATTTGGTTTGTTCATATGCACGAAAATTTCGTTTCTCTTGGTATGCTTGTTCAAACACAATTATTATGTTTGTTCACTTCACGACCTTCACCATTTACTTGTTTATTCAATGTAAACAAGATCATATATATGTGTGTGAGCTGAAGAAATATGAAAACACTACCATTTTCGATGCTGTAATTTTTTATATCATTAATCTACTTAAGCTCCCGTCACTCCGATTTTCATAAATTATACATCGGTAGCTTCGTTTCTTCATTAGAAATGCGATTTAGACAGTCTCTAGCAAGGGAAATGCTTCAAAACCTAACCTAACCTAAAAAAAATCCAGAGACTTTTAACCAAACTTTTCTGGTCAATTTTGAGGTGCTTTGCACGAATCTGCCATTGGTTTCCTGTGCAAATGCGTAGTTTTTGAGACATCGTAACATAAACATATAGGATATGTTCGTATTACGAGATCTCGTAAATGACGCATTACCACAGGAAACGTGTAAAACACTTCAAAATTAATCACAAAAGTTTGCTCTCGTCATTTTCGTTTAAACTAACGAAAAATCATCAAGGGCGTACAGTTGACTTAACCGAGCATTCAATTAACCTAACCAGGCATTCAGTTGACCTAACCGGGCATTCAATTAACCTAACAGGTTAATATTGGTTATTTCACCTAAATATCTTCTGATCTTTTCGTATTAGGCACTCACTGTCACATTTCGGGCAAGTTAAGGATGAGAGAATAACGCCGTAATTGATAAAAACATCCAATACTTTGTCTTCATCTAGGGCACATGACGAATCAAGTCCTCAAAGTCGAAATCACACGAACGGCACGTCATAATTCTATCGCAACCACCACTAAACTGAATCCAATTAGAATTTACACGAATACTAATGTTGTCAATCTGGTGATTTTTTCCTAACTATAAAAAAAACACTAGATTTTCATTAAAAATCCTGTAAAACTACAAACTCGGTAGACTTTGTTTTCAAAACGCTCTAGATTTTTTTAGGTTAGGTTAGGTTTTGAAGCATTTCCCTTACTAGAGACTGTATAAATCGCATTCCTAATGAAGAAAGAAGCTACCGATGTATAATTTATGAAAATCGGAGAGACGGGAGCTTCAGTAGATTATTACAAATACTTTACTAAGTTGATGTGTGAATGCATATAATATAGAGAAGATCTGTTTTAATACGCTGATCCAGGGCCGTAGCTAGGATTTTTTATTGGGGGTTGCGAACGAGCGCAGAAGGCGCGAGCTCTTAGGGGGGTCCGGGGGCATGGTTCCCCAGGAAAAATTTGAAAATTTAGGTTTTCTGAGACTGCATATCCTGCCTTTTGAAGGCGGTTGCAAAGAAAATCAGGGAGTCTAAAATGGCGTGAAAACGTTAGGTTTTTGTGAATTTTAAAACATTTTAAGGCAAAAACAAACATTCTGAGAGGTTTATTTTACTTTGTAACATATGAATGAAACAGATTGTCATAACTAGAACAATAAAACAACAAATATATAGGGGCCTATATAACATGCGCAGAAGTGAGCCAGAAGAACATGTAACTTTATTACATCACACTATGAGTGTTTTACACGTTAGAATGTTGAATCAAAAATTTTAGAATCACAGAATTTTAGAGTATCCAGAAAAGGAGTTCAAAAAACAATTGAAAAACAAATACTATTTTTCAAATTGTTCTAGCAAACATTTCTTATAATATTCGATCTACTGATCTTTAAGGAGAGTGTCAGGCTCTAGCCTCCTAGGGTGGTTTGTCGCAAACAAATCTATAACTTGATCAAGGTCAATGTTTACTAGAGGTAAACCAAATTACGTATTGTCATTAAATTTTCATTAAATTTGCATCACAATAATAAACGTTACTGAAATTGGTGTAATCAAACAAACAATAATATAAAGTAGAAGTAATTGGTATCCATTATATGTTAGAAATATATATCGTTTACAAAAATTTAATGAAAACAATAAATGAACAAACTGCACCCTCCCCCTCTTTGATACGCGATTGCGCGGGAGACGGAGTAGTAGCCAGTGGGCAAGCTAGAGTTGAGAATTGTATAGGCCAGTGGTTCCCAACCTGGGGTCCCCGGACCCCTGGGGGTCCGCGAAGGTAGTACTGGGGGTCCCTGAGCTTTCAATATTTCTAGAGGCTCCAATGGAAATCGTACATTTACCCACGATAAGGGCGCTCAGACTAAAATTTCGTTTCCTTGCTCTTGGCTGGAATTATATTATTAATACTTTTTTAATACGCTGTATTTTAATTGCATACTCACTTATATGTCCTTTATTTGATAGTGAAAAATGAGAAAACGAGTTAATTATTAGTTAATAAAAACAGTTTGTTTGGTAGACGGAATCTTTCAAAAACATGGGGTCCGTGGGAAAAAAATAAAAATAAAAGGGGTCCTTTGTGGTGAAAAGGTTGGGAACCACTGGTATAGGCTATAATATAGGGTGTCCCAAAAAAACTATATACTCTTTATAGCATCATATATTTTATAATTTAAAAAAAAACAAAATATATTGTTATAACAATTGCCAATGAAAGGTAAATTAGTAATCTAAGTGATCAAAATGTTATAGCGAGTTGTTCGCATATAAAATTTAATTAACTACGCCAAGTGCTCAAAATGTTCTCCGGCGGCATGAATGCACTTTCAATACAACAAAATCGTGTGGTCTGATGAAGCTACCTTCAAGCTGAATGGCACAGTAAATCGACACAACTGCAGGTACTGGTCACTTGATAATCCACACGTTTATGTGGATAAACATGTTAATTTACCAGGATTAACAGCATGGTGTGGTTTATCATCCAGGGGTTTGGTTGGACCATTTTTCTTTAATGGGACAGTTACCGGTGCCGCATATCTCGACATGCTGCAGACAGAAATTATACCTGCAGTTCGGAAGTTGTTTGGAAACGACGACTTTTACTTTCAACAAGATGGAGCCCCCCCTCATTATCATTGTGATGTCAGAAGGTACCTCGATGAAACGTTGCCTAACCGTTGGATAGGACGAAGAGGAAGCGTTGAGTATCCTCCACGTTCACCGGACTTGACTCCACTTGATTTTTACTTGTGGGGCTACCTGAAGGATGCAGTTTATGGTACAAGACCCGCAACATTCGAACGCCTTAAGGATGCAATTAGGGAAAAGTGCGGGACCATCACAGCATCCACATTAGTCCATGTCTGCGAATCAGTTAGTCGACGCATTCAAAAGTGCATTCATGCCGCCGGAGAACATTTTGAGCACTTGGCGTAGTTAATTAAATTTTATATGCAAACAACTCGCTATAACATTTTGATCACTTAGATTACTAATTTACCTCTCATTGGCAATTGCTATAACAATATATGGTTTGGTTTTTTTTTTAATTATAAAATATATGATGCTATAAAGAGTATATAGTTTTTTTTGGGACACCCTGTATATACGCACGAACTTTGCTCAATATAGGCTGTATGAATAGCGTGCTAAAGGACGAAGAGGGAATTGAATAACGCTGTCATCTCAGTGGTCACGTGGTGTGCTAGTGCGGGTTATCAGATAAAAATTGAAGTGCATAAATAACCATGGTGATACAAATGTGAAGTTACACCTTATATTTAATTTTTATATGACCATGCTTGTGTAATGTTTTAGTGTTTTTTTAGTGATCGGTTGGTCCCATTAGGCGGACCTCCACGGGCCGAAGGGGCCTGTGATCCTAATTTTTCCTGTTCTTGCAGAATAAAAATATGGCGCTTGAAAGAGACATGAGGGTAGAAGCCCGTTTGGTTAGTGTCTCAGAATTAAAAGTCGCCTGATTGTCCCTGCATCTGGAGCCCATTCCCCATGAAAAGAAATGGAAATACCTACATCACATAAGTGCAATATTGTTCTATTATTCTCTCCAATTCAAAACTTCATTCGATCGTTTGCACTGGTTGGTGTTATGAGAGGCTTTAATACAGTTCCCAATAACAACTTCCCATAACATCGATTTGACTGATACCGATCTTCGTAGACTATTGTTAAATTCTGAACAAAGTTTTGGGGCGGCAGTCTTTGGTTCATGCTTCACAGCTCGTAATAAGGTTTTTCTGTCACATTCTGTCAGGGTTGCTTTACGCCCAATATATTGCTTATTCGATACAGTTTTTTTTCACTATCTTCCAGGTATTCACAACCTTGGGGACTGTTCCATGAGATGAAAGGACAATCACTCGACTTTTTGATACTGAGACACCAACCAAACTGGCTCCTACTATCACGCCCTTTACACAGTCAGTAACATCTGTTCTCAATATTATATGCATTCACATATCAACTTAGTTAACGATATAACGCCTTTAATGATATCAGAAAATACAACACTGAAAATGAGTGTGTTTCCATTATTTTGTACAACCCATATTATTTATATATATACATATATATCATGAATAAAACCACGAAGGAAAAGAAACACAGAGTGGTGCTCAAGCGCTTTCGTCTAATGACATCCTCAGGAACATTTTTCACGTGTTACTTCGTGAAATAATTTTCATATATATATATATATATATATATATATATATATATATAGTTGTGTGTGTGTGTATATAACTATATATATATAATTTCTGGAAGACTAACTACACAAATAATATTCAGAGCTTCAAGTATTACATTAGCAACTTCCTTGCAAGTCTAATTTAGAGCGGAGTTTATATAGCGAAGAATCCTTAATAGGATCTTTGATCTTTGCAAATGCATCCCAATAGGATTCATCAATTCCTCCGCAAATATCCTAAATAGCCGCTTGGTTCTATCCTTTAGGGGTGAGCCACCCAATATACATCCTTCCACTCGGAATATAGAACACGAGTAACTCGTGGAACAGCGCAAATGCGCAGGACAGAAGACAGAAATGAGCGCATCAGGAAACAGGAAAATGAATTTGTTCCTGAGAAATTTGTTTCGACTGACTTTAGTTACATTTCTAATTCAATAAAAGCTGTATAAACATAAATTTAGCCATGGCATCCTGCATTATTAATGGTTTTCGGGAGCCAGTGTCTAACATACTATATATATATATATATATATATATATATATATATATATATATATATATATATATATATATATATATATATATATAAATAATAAAACCTCCACCAAGTCAGGCCTAGAGGCGGGGCCACCAGCTTGACCTTCATGTAAAGAAAGACCAACATACGGAACATCAACGAGGTTATGTGTATATATATATATATATATCTTCTTATTCTATATCTATATCTATATCTATATATATATTTTCTATATATAAAAGAGGAAGTTTGTTTGTTTGTCTGTTTGTCTGTTTGTTTGTTCTCTATTGAAATGAATATGG
>JAJOZX010000574.1:215000-222500 GCA_023014485.1 Bathynomus jamesi | reverse complement strand
CTCGTTCAATGGCTGCTCTCAATTCAGCGACTGTTGCAGGTTTTATAGCGTAGACTTTGTCTTTTAAGTATCCCATAAAAAAAAGTCTAGTGGTGTGAGGTCTGGTGAACGCGGAGGGTATTCTACGAAACCCCTTCGTCCAATCCACATCCACATCGTGCCAAGTACCACTCGCAATACTCCACTCTTCGGTCGCGGATCATCATCTTCATTAATAGCATGGACTAATCTTGGAATGTAACTTTTCCATTGACAGCGCTTCAAAATGCGTTGGACAGACGATTCTGAAATTCCTACCTCACGACTCGCTTGCCGCACAGATTTTCTTGGACTTTGGTGATACGTTTCCAGTACTCTTTCTTGCTTTGTGGGGCTTGTCGATGTCCGTGGTCTTCCGGAACGCTTCTTGTGGACATTCTGAACAGTTCCATCGGCTTCAAACTTATCTCTAATTCGAGTGATGGTAAGTCGCGTTGGTGGATCTGTTTGAAACTCTCCCTCCTAAACTGTCTTTGCACTTCAACTGCGTTTTCACACTTCCAGTAGCATTTTAGAATGAATTTCCTTTGTTCAAAGCTTAGTCTGACTGCCATTATTAATTCTAATGGGTTAACTTGGAAAGAAAGAAACATCAATTGAGCTATCAGCTGTTAAAGTGTGTATACATTTTTTTGGGACGCCCTGTATATGTATAATATATATATATATATATATATATATATATATATATATATATATATATATATATATATATATATATATATATATATATACACTGTTCCATAAAGATGTCCCTATTTTTATTTGCCCGTTATTTTATAGTGGATGTACGTACATTTTATTGGTGGTTTTTCTTCTTCAGAAAGATAACAAATTCGGGGTTTTATTCCGCATATACCCATATGCATATACACATTTCTAATCTTTCATTACTTAATAACTAATAAATATTGTATATTAAAACCGTTCTTTCACCATTTCATACTTAAAGCAATAACTTTTCATAATTTCTGCGAAATTAGGAAAAGACGATACCGCTACCAATATACTATAACGTAGTAAGACCAGAGAAGCCCTTACCAGACCTTTAAGGAAAGCTAAATCTTTAAGAAAAGTTACGTCTTTAGTCTTCGTCAGGATGGAGCACCTCCACACACTGCTTGTGAAACTCGCAACTTTTTGAGGAAGCAATTTTCAGGACGACTAATCCCCTTTCATGAGCCAGTGGAATGGCCCCCATACTCACCTGACCTCACACACCCCTGACTTTTTCTTGCGTGGTTAGATAAAAATCAGGATTTATTCTACCAAGCCTAAGACACTTGAAGACCTAAAGACTAAAGTCTATGAGGTACTAAGTAACATCCCAGCTGAGTTATTTCCAAAAAATATGTCAAACATTTGGGTAAGATTGAATACTGTGTTTTAAAAAAATGGCAATTACACTGAACATTTACGTATCTATTTTGCGTTTGTTTTTGTGTTTAGATTCCTTTTCTTTTTAGCTTAGAACATTTGTTTAGAAATAGGGGCATATTTTTGGACACCTGATATATCTATCGATCTAGCTATCTATCTATCTCTCTCTATATATATATAGAGAGATAGACAGATAAATGGATATATTACCTTAATAGTTCATCTCCCCCACACCAACCTGCATCCGCTTCGTATCTCATTTTAGTTCAATCAATAATTGGACCGAGCATGTTAAAACACGTGCTTTCAAACTCCAAGGCCCCAAAATATATTTTTAACCATTAGAGCAGAGACACACACACACACACACACACACACATATATATATATATATAATAATATATATATATATATATATATATGGGAATGAACTCAGAATGGTCCCCTGAGTTTTTATGATACACACAGACAGTGCATGGAACAAGGAACTCTTCTGGGATAATTAAATCCACTATAGTATTTGTCATTTACCATTACTTATTCGGACTATAGTGGATTTAATTATCCCAGAAGAGTTCCTTGTTCCATGCACTGTCTGTATATATATATATATATATATATATATATATATATATATATATATATATATATATATATATATATGCACGGTACTGTTCAAAAGTTTGGAAACCATTAAAATTTACCAGAAAATGTTTCAAACTCTAGTTAAAATCTAGAATTTGGCAAAAGCTGTTCCTAAAAAACATAATTTTACTTGTCCACGTTACGCATGCGCCATATAAACAGTAACCTAAAGGTTATCGGTTAACTATCTGAAAGCATTCTTACAGGTATGTTATCCTTTGTATGTTAACATCACTCAGATATGTTATTCTTTGTTCTTTTCACTGAAAATCGATTTTAGGTTACCGGATTTTTCAGTTTTTGCTTAACTACAGTAGAATAATTGTGTTTATAGAATGTTTTCAATATAGTAAGTGCTCTGTAACGTGTTTTATAAATATTCCACAGTTTCTACATCATGTATCGAAATAATGAGTGCCTTAAACTATTTTATACGTGGATTCAACTTATTTTTTCAAATGCAATGGCTCCAGGACGGCAGATACCAGGAAGTATTCTCATAAAGATCGTGACTTTACGAGAAGAAAGCTATGTTTTACCATGAATTGCCAAAAACTAAACATTTCTTTAAAAAGGATGTAGGGCAATATCAAACGCAGTTTCGAAACATGGTCAACTAAAGACAAACAACGAGAAGGAAGTCCAAAGAAAAAACGACAAACTCTCAAGACCAATACTTGAAGGTTACATGCCTAAGAGATAGAAACCAATCGAGTTGTAGATTGCAGCAGGACTTTAATTCATTACAGGGTAATAATGTTTCGACCGTAACAATACCACGTCCATTGCAGGAGGTAGGGTTGCGAGGAAGAGTTGCTGCCAAAAATCATACCCGAGACCAGGATACAAGTTTAAGAAAGTAAAATATGTACTAGACATCGACCGATTAAGCGCGAAGGTTCTGTGGAGAGAAGAGTCAAAATTTGAAATTTGGGTCCAGAAGAAGACGATACTTACGACGGCGAAAGGGTGAGAGATGTAATAATATGCGCTTACAACCAACAGTAAAGCATGGTGGGGGGATCTATCAATGTTTGGGGGACCATGAGTTCATCTGGAGTTAGCTCCCTCGTGAAAATCGATGGTACAAGCGAATTCTTCAAGTGCATGCTGTGCCAGATGGAAAGCGTTTGATTGAACAAGAGTTCATCTTCCAACAAGATAACGACCCCAAACACACGGCACAAATTCTAAAAACATTTGAAGGGGAAGGAGGACGCTGGAGAACTAAAAATTATGGAATTGCTATCACAAAGCCCCGAAGTTATATGAGACTATGTAAATGCTGAGAGGGATAAACTGAAGCTATCTAATATTGAACAACTGTGGAGAGACCCGCAAAATATTTGGATGAATATTTCACCATCATTGTAAAGAAATACGCTGACATCATTATTAACCGAGTCCAAGATGTCATAAGGGCAAAAGGGGAACACACGAAATACTAACATACTGTATAATTGTATATATTTTTGTCTATACATTCAAAATGTACACATACAACCGATGATGGTTATAAATACCTATATACGTTATTTATACTGCGTGTTCTTCTTGCAGTTGAATGTGTATATATATATATATATATATATATATATATATATATAGTTGTATGTGTGTGTGTGTGTGTATATATATGCTGTTACTAACTAAAATTAGTATTATTTGGAACTTTAAATAAATGATTCATGAAATTGCAAAAGAAGCGGAAATAACAAAAACCTGTTTGAAAACTGAAATAAACAAATTTACGGAATTATAGAAGGGAGACGCTGCATCAAATGAATGCAAATAACACTGATATATATATTATATATATATATATATATATATATATATATATATATATAATTTGTGAATACAGTATTGTGATGCTTAAAAGGAATTGTATTTTTTATTTACTGGTGTGAGCATCACTTCTGTTTGTTAAGACTCTGTATATGGTAACCAATTGAATACAAGAACCCTCCGGTAACAAAACTCAAATTATATTTCCATGTTCCATCGTATAATTGAGTGTCATAACATGACTTTATATTGAGGGTTTGCCAAAGAGACAAACTGTAATTCTAAGGATTAAAGCTTGTTTTCTCATACCATCTGCGTAGTATATATTATTACAAGGGTAAATCTTCATTGTTTCTTTTAAAGGTTCGATATTTGTAAAATAATGCTATTTTCAAGGCGAATTAAGATTGCTATTGATCCAATAAACATTAACATATGTATTTAGGTATATATATAAGTCGATCCTGAACCGTCGTTCAAACTCACCTAAAGTAAGTAATATATATATATATATATATATATATATATATATATTTAGGGTGATCCAGAGAAATGGGACCCAAAAGAAACCCCTGTAACTCTTAAAGTATAAGTCCTTTTATAAAATCATACGCATCATTCGAAAGAGGATAGTTACAAGTTTGTAAAGGATTGTATAGGTTTTGACAATACAAGACAAGATACAAAACAAAATAAAAGTGTTAGTTAAAACTAACCCTTCAAGATGACTGCATGGACTGTGGAACAGCTGCGTTTCATAACTGAGCAATATTATGAGCATGGAAGAAGTGTAGTTTTAGCTCAAAGATCTTTCAAGACAAATTTTCAGATGTCAAAATCACTTTCTAAGAGCTGAAACTACACTTCTTCCATGCTCATAATATTGCTCAGTTATGAAACGCAGCTGTTCCACAGTCCATGCAGTCATCTTGAAGGGTTAGTTTTAACTAACACTTTTATTTTGTTTTGTATCTTATCTTGTCTTGTATTGTCAAAACCTATACAATCCTGTACAAACTTGTAACTATCCTCTTTCGAATGATGCGTATGATTTTATAAAAGGACTTATACTTTAAGAGTTACAGGGGTTTCTTTTGGGTCCCATTTCTCTGGATCACCCTATATATATATTAGTGGTGGACCGGATATCCTCATCATTTTTAAAATCCTCATCCGCACTTCTGACTGCGGATGTTATGCGGATATTACCTCTAATAAATTATGCAATTTACAATTAAATTAGCTTATAAAGTAGCTTATAAGGCTCAGTCATGCACATTTCACGTAAAGTATTGATTATTAATAAACAAACAAATATATAAAGCTCAAAATATAAATAGGTGGTAACAGAAAATTGAATGAAACTTGTTTCATTGAATTTTCTGTGGCTGAAACTCTTGAGAAAGTTATTATTTTTATCATAATCAAAACATTAATATTAATTTTAATTCTTATGCATTGCCTCCCATAATAGTAATATCACGAAATTTGAAAAATTATGTCATATATTCATAATTCTATATTATATTGATAGATTAACTAAATATCCACATCCGCATCCGCGGATATTGAAATTAAAGATATATATACACAAGGTGATGAGCTGCCAAAATTTTAACAACCGGTTCCCTATACAAAAAGTTCTGATTTAAAGGATGTGCCACAGTATGCAGTTTTTGTACCTTTCTCCATAAGAAGTGGCAATGCATTGTGTCATTGGGATTTGTACTCGTACTTAACAATAAAAAAAAAAAAAAATTTAGAATAAATTTGAAAAGAAGAAAATATGAAGAATATTTAAATATATTAGTTATTACTAATCAGGCAGTAATTACAAAATAGCTTCAAGATAACACAAATAAATAAATTATTGTTTTGAAGAACATTTAAATACTTACCTTATTTAATACTAATTAGGTAGTAATTTCCAAATGGCCAGATAGTGCTATTTTTCCTTTGCATTTGAAGTTTATTTTGTACGCCCTATTATTTTGGACACCATTTTATTTTGTACACCGTTTTATAAGATTATTCGCTTTTAAGATCATTTTATAACAATATTTGTTTTCATAACAATTTTTAACAACCGGTTCTAAAATGCTTCAAAATTTTAACAACCGGTTCGCGCGAACCGGCTCCAGCTCACCACTATATATATATATATATATATATATATATATATATATATATATATATATATATATGGGATTGAACTCAGAATGGTTCCCTGAGGTTTTTTCATGATACACACAGACCGTGCATGGAACAAGGAACATTTTACCAGAAGAGCTCCTTGTTCCGTGCACGGTCTGTATATATATATATATATATATATATATATATATATATATGTATGTTTGTGTGTCTGTTCTGCCAAGTTTTGCAAAGAGGTGCGTAAACGATATGATTTTGTAAAATGAAAATGATCAAGTTGTTCTATGCAACAAAGCAGGTTTATTGTTAATATTAATAATCGAGTTAAATGTGACTCACATTGTTCATAATTACAGTACTCACTCAGTTGTCCGTGACTGACTTGAAGGGAGGTCCATGGTCACGGATAACCCGATTTCACGGTTAACTCGTATACCTTGCCGGTAGGTGGGTAGTGCAGCCACTACTGACTGACTCCCGCTTCGTGCGTCACCACACGCAGTATTATTCTATTACATACAAACTACAGTTAAGTAGTTTGTACTCACCACAAGACGTAAAGACCATCCGCTTTCAAAGACTGTAACCCCTTCCTCTACTAACATTGTTGCTAATATTAATTGTCTTTCGTAGCGTGGATAGACATTGACTGAGGCGCGTTGTGGTGGGCTGGCGAGAGGGGAGCTACGTATGTGAACACCTCCCCAAATCGCGGTTAACTCAGTGTCATGATCACGAATAAGTGCGCAATGGTCACAATTAATAAATCGCAGTTAACTCAATTCACAGTTGGATGAGTATCGTAACGGATAACCGCGGGAGGACGGTAATAATTTAAAAAAAAAAGGTTTATTTTTAAATTTACACAATATTCTTTTATTTCTATATAACAATAATACTGGTAATACAAAAATACTTTTCTTACGGGTCGTTCGATCAGATATGATTACATCCGCGGTTCTGGATATTATTTTACCCGCTAAACGAATTCAAATACATAGTGTCATATTAAAACGGGTACATTAGGAAAACAAATTCATAAAATCCTACAAACAATAATATTTCTATTCCTCGTCTATTCCTCATATATTTCCATTCTAGCCTTCTCCTCCCATTCCCTTCTCTCTATATACCAATCACAATTCAGAAGTACACCTCATCAGGGAATGAAGGGAGAAGGTGAGATGACAAAAATATATACCTATGTACAGCGGGACAGAAAAATAAAAAGATTAGCACATAATTAATAAGAGTTAATTAGAGGCAAAAGGTATTTTAACATGATATTGTCAATTTTATACATTCCCGCACTGTTATTGAAATTATTTTTAAAATGGATAAATGCACATGCTAGAATATTCCTTTCAATTATATTTCTGTTTTTAACGAGCGCTTTAGAGCTATTCCACTTGATACTATGATTACATCTATACATATGGTTAAACAATGCATTAGAAGAATTATTTGCTGTTCGACACGCATATTTATGCTGTT
>JAJOZX010000574.1:162500-210000 GCA_023014485.1 Bathynomus jamesi | reverse complement strand
AGCCCCCAATACACACACACACACACACCACCAAATGGACAGAAAATTAGGAGTTATATAATGTCCTACGATACGATATTTGAGACAAAATAAGATCATATCAAAAGTGTAAGATTGCTCAGTCCTAATTTTTTCATATAAAAATTGAGAAATTAGTCAATCAAAAAGAATTTGGAGAAACATCGCAGCCAAGATTGATTGATGGCTACAAATAACTGGGAAAGACTTCATAAATTAAATCTATATTGGTTGGAAAAAGAAGAGAGGTACACCGTAATTTAAACATAGAAATAATAGAGAAATTCGTCCTTAATCATAAACTGAATCCTGAACCAGTTTCTGTAGAAAAGTAGCTTTGCTGCCAGAAGGCCAAAAGTACGTAACCAGATTCCTAACAAAATTAGAAACGCAAATGGGGTCGATGCGCAAACGTTCATAAGAAGAAAAAACAACATTTGGCTCAGGACAACTCCGGATGAGCGGGGTGTTCTTCATCATAAAAGATGCGGACCTCGAGAAAGCAACTGTCATAACAATCTCCTTCACCAAGCGCACTCTATATAGAATACACAGTCAGGGACGCGACTTTAACCTCCGTGATACGAGGAATCGTCGCACGGAACACGGAACTTCCACAAAGTTACTAAGTACATATATATATACGTATACATTATTCGTTGAAATGCTTAATGTTTAAGTAGTATTTGCTCGTTTCGGGATCTAAGATCGCAACGCTTTTAGCTGATCCTTCGCAGCCTGAACGAACAAACAAAACAAAAACAAAAAAATTAAAAACAAGATTTTTTTTTGTTTGTGTGTTAAGGTTTTGAACTTGTCAAATGTAAAATAAATAAATATATTTAATTCATTAAAAGAAGGTATTCTATACAAATGTAATTAAATACACATATAAGTTGAATAGCAGCCAATATATATATATATATAATATATATATATATATATATATATATATATATATATATATATATATAAAATCTTTTGACTTGACAAATGAAGTTAGCATTAATTTCAAAGATCTCAAAATTAATTTCATCATTGGTATATTATTTTTTGTTAACTTTCTAGAACTAACTAGATTTAAATTAAAGTACACTCGTACGTAAGGTTTGCTCTCTCTCTCTCTTTTTTTTTTTTTTGGTTCTATTCCTTTTCCTTTTATTTATGTCTAATTTTTTTTAATTAGCAAAATTTAATTAATTTCTTGACTAATTTCATTAAACACAAAAAAAAAAGCCTTTAGTTTATTTAGGAATATGCTTATATGCCGAATTTCGTTATTTTCAATAGAGTCGAATATATACAGTATATATATATACATATACTGTGTGTATATATATAAAGACAAAATTATTTAATTGGGAAAGAGAGAGAGAGAGAGACGAAGAACCACTAATAAAAGAATGATATATATATATATATATATATATTATATATATATATATATATATATATATATAAACAATGAGAAATAAGGGGAAATGAAAGGGGAGATGATAAAACAGGACACAAAGTATAAACAAAAAGATTTGGAACGAGGGGAGTTAGAGCGAATAATGATAACAGAGAATAGCAACAAAAATTAAGCATAGGAAGAGGGGAAAAACTTCTACAAACAAGAAGGCTAATTCATATATATATATATATATATATATATAATATATATTATATATATATATATATATATATTATATATATTATATATATATATATATACACCCCGCACAATGAAATCTTCATATTGGGTTATACAAATATCTTAAGTTATATATATATATAAGACACTTAATATAAATAAACAAATGCATAAATAATAAATGAAAATAAAAAAACACCAAACTTCAGCTCAAATTATATCAATCTAAAAATAAGGATATAAAAAGAGGGGAGGATTTGAATAATTATTCTTCAAGTTTCCCCTTAACAACTATAAACAATATATAATATGTAAAAAGAGTTCAAAAGATGTTATATACACACACACACACACATATATATATATATATATATATATATATATATATAAATATATATATCTTCGAGAAGTGAGGGTCGAAAAATAATTGGTCATATTTTCTTATTAATCAGTTTATATATATATATATATATATATATATATATATATATATATATATATATATATATATATATATATATATATATATATATATGTGTGTGTGTTTACATTTTCAAACTGTCCACATTTGAACACTTTCATTTGACGACCATCATTCATCGCTACAGTGTGTATTCGACGCTCGAACTCTATCGGAGAATTAGCGAGAATTCTTCTGGAATGAAGCCAATAAATAACTTCGCTGATTCTTTGATCGAAACGTGTTCAATCGGGTGATCGAGGTGACCACCCTGTCGTCCCCCAATGCCTATTCAGCGCTGAAACGCGTCAACATGAACCGGATTCACCAATAGTTAACGTCTGGTACGCTATGTCACGTGACTGCATAATCAATTAATTTTTCTTTGACGATCGTACCGTGACTGAAGCGAAAATGGGCAGATACATTTTTTCTTTTCTCAACTAATGGTTATTGGAGTTGGCACGAGGAGCGTAATCTTTCAACTGTGTCGTTGCTGTTAGGAACTTTGTAGACGCAACCTTTCGTCAGCGCTAAGATAGGCTCTGGTAGTACGGCCACCTCGATCCTAAATCTTTTGGATTTTTTATTTATCGGGGTAGGTTAAAACGCTCGTGTTTCGTGACAGACTTAATGATCTGGAAGAACTCTATCAAAGAATCAGAGAGATTATTGGATTCATTCCACAACAACATCTTGTTGATGCTTTCATGGATGGAGTTTGAGTGGTGAATACGTACTGTAGCGAATGAATATATATATATATATATACTAGCAGAGATACCCAAAACAAAACTAAATGAACACATAAACACAAAGTTTTGGTAATTGTTTTTATTCCTTGAACACATCAGACATTTTGTAGCACTTCAGTGTAAACAATGTTACGTGTTTTTCCATTGGGTGTCAAAACATAAAGATTGTGAGGTGTTCCAACTTTTTTGGGCCATTGTCACCCATAGCAAAAGTCACACTCAAATGTCAAAATGCAAAAACTTATTCCTTAAACTTATATTTTAAAAAGTTCTCGAAAATAATGATTTTAAGCTTTTTTTGTGTCAAAATGCAAAAACTTATTCCTTAACCTTATATTTTAAAAAGTTTTCGAAAATAATGATTTTAAGCTTTTTTGTGTTAAAATGAAAAAACAAAGGATTCAAAAGATAGTTACATTAGAGCAGTACTTAAATCCCGTGACTTTATGCCGTCATTCAAAACTAAACAAGATTTTAATGTATCATTTACTAAATAAAACTGTCTAGTCTACCTACCTACTGTACCTACCTACCTACCTACTGTCTAGTCTACCTACCTACTGTACCTACCTACCTACCTACTGTACCTACCTACTGTACCTACCTACCTACCTACCTACCTACCTACTGTACCTACCCATTTACTAAATAAAACTGTCTAGTCTACCTACCTACTGTACCTACCTACCTACTGTCTAGTCTACCTACCTACTGTACCTACCTACCTACTGTCTAGTCTACCTACCTACCTACCTACTGTACCTACCTACCTACCTACCTACCTACCTACCTACTGTACCTACCTACTGTGCACACCATTAGATTCCCCGTGAAAAGTTATATCTGATTCACTACCTTAAACACTATTTGGTGCAGCCATATTCATTTCAATAGAGAACAAACAAACAGACAAACAAACTTCCTCTTTTATATATAAGATAAGAAGAAGATATGATAATATATATATATATATATATATATATATTATATATATATATATAGATAATATATATATATATATAATATATATATACATATATATATACATATTATATATATATATATATATATAATATATATATATATATATATATATATATATATATATGATTGACAATATCCTGTTAAATACCTTTTTCCTCTAATTAATTCTTATTAATCATGTGCTAATCTTTTTGTTTTCAGTCTCGTTGTACATATGTATACAGGGTGGCCCAAAAAAAATGGCACCAATTTTGAGAAGTGATATCTCAATAACCATTGCAGCTAGGGACTTAAAAAAATAACCAAATGAAAGATAATCTTTTCTCTTTAAATACTTATTCTATGGCTTGATGGTTATAAGCCCATATAATGCCCAAAATTGGCTTCCAAAAAAAATATACAAAAAAAGTTGCGCATTTATATTTATTCCTTGATCCTAATTTTAAATTAAATTTTTCTATTCCAGACCCCTCAAGATGGGATTGAGAGAATCTGATAAGAACATTATACAAGCACTACGTGAAGAAAAAGGATATTCATTAAACAGAATCCTTTACGAATTTCCAAATAGAAATTGGAAAAAAAGAACTGTGGCACATTTTTTACAAAAACTAAAGAAACCGGCAGCAGTCAACGGCGTCCGGGAAGTGGTCGACCAAAAAGTATTAGAACGCCAGAAAACATTGAAAAAGTAAATGAAATGGTTTTAAGTCAAGAGGAACAACCGGGAACAAGTAAAAGTGAACGTGAAGTTGCGAAAGAAACTGGGATTTCACGTTCATCAGTACAGCGAATAATTCGAAAAGATCTTGGGTTGAAAACATTTAAAAGGGTGAAGGTTACTGCTTTATCGGAGCCTGTGAAAGAAAGACGTTTCCATCGATGTAAAAATCTATTGCGAAGATTTCGGTCAAATGAGTCTGTGAAAAAAATTTGGTTTTCTGGTGAGAAACGATTTACGGTCGAAACACCACGAAATACCCAAAATGATCGGGTTCGTGCAGCAGTAGCGACAAAAACTCATGTTGACCCAAAACGACTTTTGCGTGGAAAAAAACACTTTTCAGATTCGATAATGGTTTCCCTTGCAGCGTCATCTGAGAACAAAACATCCATCATTTTTATTCAGCGAGGCGTTAAAATTAACTCAATTTACTACTGTAATGACATTTTGTCTCCAATGTTGTCAGAGATCAAGGAGACGAGCACTGATTTTGTGTTCATGCAAGATGGAGCCCCATCTCATACAGCCAAGGAAACAATAACATTTCTCAATAATAATTGTCCTGGTTTTATCGAACCAAATAATTGGCCACCATGCAGCCCAGATCTAAACCCCATTAACTACTTTGTGTGGTCTGCCTTAGAGAGAGAAGTCTACCATGGTCAGAAAATCCGTGATGTGAACCATCTTCGTGAACGAATTCAGGCTGCATGGGAAAATCTCTCACAAGTGACGATCTCAAAGGCAATTTAAAAATGGAGGGCGAGATTATAGGCTGTGGTTGACCATAATGGAGGGCAGATTGAGCCATTTATTGAAAATTAGGTTTAACTTAAAACCACAGAACTTCGTTTAAAGACCGTAAATTAGAAGATAATTAATTAGAAAAAAATAAAAGGAATAAATATAAATGCGCAGCTTTTTTTTGTATATTTTTCTTATAAGCCAATTTTTGGCATTACATGGGTTTATAACCATCAAGCTATTGAATAAGTATTTAAAGAGAAAAGAATTATCTTTCATTTGGTTGTTTTTTAAAATCCCTAACTGCAATGGTTATTGAGATATCACTTCTGAAAATTGGTGCCTTTTTTTTGGGCCATCCTGTATATGTTTGTCATCTCGCCTTCTCCCTTCATTCCCTGACGAGGTGTACTTTTGAATACACGAAAGGACTTGGAATAATTTTTCTTTTTCCTTGTAGGTTTATATATATATATATATATATATATATATATATATATATATATATATATATTGGTTTAAAAGGCCCCATCGGATAAAATACATTTATTTATTTATTTTGCTATTTTTACAATATGTTTTTAAGAATTCCATATCTCAAATATCAACAACTTCTGCATGGATTCGATCATGTGCGCTGACAGGTTTAAACTTGTTAACTTGCAGCTTTGCTAGTTACAAGCCAAGTTAGATCAAAGCCGATCGGAGTGTAACTTTTGGCCCACCTTATATATATATATATATATATATATATATATATATATATATATTATATATATATATATATATATATATATGCAGAGGGTATTGAAAGTAAATCCTTATTTCTATAGGACGAGCTTGCGTAGCCGGGCTACTAGGTCAAATAAATAACACAGGCCTGCGATGGTTTTGTTGTCCGAAATATTTTATCACTTATTTAGTAATTTTTGCATGCTCATTCCGAAAATAATATTCATTTTTCGCTATCACGTACAGATTTTTTACAAAATGTCATATTTCATATTAAATACGTAAGTAATTTTCATTAAAATTGACTCAATTAAATTTTGATTAAAAACTAATGCCAATAAATGCTTTCAGATCAGAAGTGACGTCATAGCGTCTTCTAGAACATCCGAGAAACGCACTGCTAGTATATAAGTGATTGACAAGCCACGAGATGAGTCAGTCTGTCTAGTGCGTGCGAGGTTATAGTTCTTTATTATTCAAAGGTTCGCGGTGACTATATTTCTCTTTTGAAATTTGTTTATTTGTCGCTATGGCAACCAGAGGTTGTATAAATAGCCCAAACATTTTCTGTTATATTTGTGGAAAATTTACTGTGAAAAAACAAAGGCGAGATATTACAGACTTCGTCAAAAAAGCATACTATGGGTACTTCGGCATGAAACTTGGCGATCAAGACAAATCATGGGCTCCACATAAAGTTTGCAGTGTTTGTGTTGAACAACTTAGACTGTGGAGTAAGGGTAAAAAGACTTCTTTACCTTTTGGGATTCCAATGGTCTGGCGTGAGCTTAGAAATCACGTGCAAGGCTACAATACTAAAAATAAAAAGGAAATTTCTTATCCAACTTTCAGTCTGCTATAAGACCTGTTGCTCATGGACCTGGTATACCTGTACCTACTAAACCAAATACTCTTGATATAACTTCATCTGATTCGATGTCTGATCACGATGGAAACGATGACATTGATTGTTTTCAAACCGAAACATCTGGTGAACCCCAATTGTTTACACAAAGTGAACGTAATGATTTGGTAAGAGATTTGTGTCTCCCAAAGGATTCTTCAGAGATTTTGGGATCCAGACTTCGTATAAAGAACCTGCTTTCTCCCGGGACATCATTTTACTGGTACAGAAATCGAGAAAAAGTATTCGTCCAGTATTTTTCTTAAGAAAATTCACTGGTATATTGCAACAATGTTTCGGAACTAATATTTAAGCTAGGCGCTGCAGTCTATGACCCATATGAGTGGAGACTTTAGAGTGATTCCTCCAAAAGAAGTCTAAAAGGCGTCCTCCTTCACAACAGTAACTTGTATGCATCCGTTCCTGTGGCTCATTCGGTTCTCTTGAAAGAAACGTACGAAAATCTTGAGCTTCTTCAAGCTAAAGTTAAATACAAAGAACATGGTTGGCTCCTTTGTGGAGACTTAAAAGTGATTTGTATGTTGTTAGGTCAACAACCAGGTTATACGAAGTTCCCATGGTTTTTGTGTGAATGGGATAGCGGAGCAAGAACTCAGCACTGGATAAAAAATGGATGGCCACGCAGAGTCACCCCGACACCTGGTTCTAAAAACATTCAACGTGAAAGTTTGGTTGACACGAAGAAAGTTCTTTTACCTCCGCTTCACATAAAATTGGGCTTAATGAAGCAATTTGTTAAAGCCTTGGACGAAGATGGAGTGTGTTTTAAGTATCTGTGTGGACGAAGATGGAGAGTGTTTTAAGTATCTGTGTGGTAAATTCCCAACACTTTCGGAAGCAAAATTGAAAGAAGAAATTTTCGTTGGTCCCCAGATTAGAAAACTGACTTTGGATGAACACTTTGAAAGAACAATGAACAATCTTGAAAAAGAAGCGTGGATTGCTTTTAAGGATATCAGCAAATTTTTGGGGAACAAAGAAGGACCCAAATTACTAAAACATTGTGAACAACATGTTAATAAGTTCAAAGAGTTTGGTTGTAATACAGGTTTAAAATTAAATTTCTTACATTCACACTTGGATTACTTCCCTGAGAATCTCGGAGCACTCAGCGAAGAACAAGGAGAACGGTTTCACCAAGACATCAAAGAAATGAAGAAGAGATATCAGGGAAGGTGGGACATCAGCATGATGGCTGATTACTGCTGGATGTTGAAACGGGATACTCCAGAATTATTACATAAAAGAAAAGGAACAGCGCGTACATTCGAGACTGAAAGGTATAAATCTCACAAGAAAACTCAGAACAAATAAAGATGAATATGTAATTGACGTTAATAGTCTTCTTTCTTTTTAAAGTTGTTTGCATTTATAAATAATAATATAACAAAGCGAAATAGGTACCTAATATAAATTGAAATAAATAATATTTAATTATGTTGTTTTTTCCCTTCCAGTTTGCAGAAAATCCTTACGTGATAGAAAAAAATGGACACCTTATTCGAAATCAGCGTAGTTGAATTATATAAAATTAGTTATTGGTAAGAAAACAACTCTTACAAAGTTCTCATTCGTAGGCCTGTGTAATTGTTCGAAGTGCTTAAGTAGCCGAGTTACCCGGTCAAATAATAAACAAATTACGTAGCCGGATCATATTTTTGTTAGCTTTAACGAAAATATCAGTACTTCACCTAACCAATCGTCAAGGGCGTACAGTTGACCTAACTGGGCATTCAATTAACCTAAATCGTGATATTTTCGTTAAAACTACCAAAAATATCACGACTTAACCTAACCAATCGTCAAGGGCGTACAGTTGACGTAACCGACATTCAATTAATTTTAACCAACTTTTACCGGATACCATACAAAGAGTGTATTTGACCGGATAGCCTGGCTACGTAAGCTCTTATGGCAAATAGCAGGGTAGTCCGGCTACGTAAGCTGTTACGGGAAACAGCTGGGTAGCCCAGCTACGTAAGCACTCCGAATTTTATATAATGGTGGTAACTTACGTTCAGTAAACGTAGAAAATTAGCTTTTATGCCACTCGGAAGGTAATTTTAGGGCGTTAATCATGCAGTGGTTTCATAAACAGTTTTCCAAGTGGATTTCTCGTTTGAACCTTGGACAAACTCTACTCGCTCGAACGCAACACATTTAATTCCTGGACCCGTCGTGATAGATTCGTGGTTGAGCGTCGGTCTTTTAATCAGAGTGCCAGACAGACGTTTTATAGGTGACTGGACATTTTGTTAAATATATTAAAAGCAATTCTGAGTAAGTGAAATATTTAGGAAACATAAATGTGTGAGAGGTACTTAGAAAACGGCACTTAAATGTTTCAGACGTCCATCTAGCCGTTTCAAATATTTAAGCCTCTCTCTCTCTCTCTCTCTCTCTCTCTCTCTCTCTCTCTCTCTCTCTCTCTCTCTCTTCTCTCTCTCTCTCTCTCTCTCTCTCTCTCTCTCCTCTCTCTCTCTCTCTCTCTCTCTCTATATATATATATATATATATATAATATATATATATATATATATATATAAATATATATATATAATGAATTTTACAATTAAACATGTGAAATGAATTATATATATATATATATATATATATATATATTAGGGATGCACCGATGTTAAGATCTAGCTGATGTGGATGGTATGAGTCCGATACCGATGCATCGGCATCGGCTATATCTTATTTGTAGAATTGCAACAAGTATGGAGAAAATCAAATTTGCTATTATATCGTGGAAAAAGAACGTTTCCACTTATTAATTCTATGCTTAATAATCATTAACTACGATTATTATTAAAACAATAAACGCGTAATAATATAACTGAAAATAATTTAAAATAAATGCCTTCTTTCTGCAAATATAAGGAAAAAAATAATAGAGAAAAATAGTAAAAATAGAAAATAACCGAAAATAAAATCTGACCTCAAAAAGGGTTAAAAGATTAAATAATTAAAATTTTTTTTGTTTTAAGCGTTTGATTATATTCGAGTCTTTAATAATGTAAATTTAAAATTACTAAAATAAAACTATCGGCATTAACCGGTGGACAATGCCGATGCGTCGGTAAAATGCCGAGTGTATCTGGTTGCAGATGCCGATGTGTCAGTACATTCCTAATAATAATAATATATACATACATACATATATATATATATATGTTATAGAATGACGAACCTTTCATGAAGGGGGCGTATCGCTCGCATCCGGTGCGCGTGATGCGAAATAATAATGCCAAGCCCTCAAGGCGTGGGTCCAATGAGCGTGCGCGAGACTCGGAATGTATAAAAGTCCGAACTGAGCCGCACCCTGGATGATTCTTTTACTTGCTACAAACCTATGCTGTTCGCATAAATCCGTTGCCATTAGGTCGGTTCATTTACTCCCGCTAGTTATCGTAATAAAATGGTATGCGAGTTGCATCATTCATTATTCATCCCTTCAAGCGGCTTACCATCCCAAGCATCGATGCCATCCTGATGCCCGAGTAACTATAAAGGGCAACTCCAATACTGCAAGGCCAATGGATCCGAACCCCACCATCGAGTTGGCGTTCCACCAACAAACACACGCCACCTTATTTTATAATATATATATATATATATATATATATATATATATATATATATATTATATTATATATATATATACAGGGTGGGCCGTAAGTTTCCATACATAGGAAAAATTAAACGTTTGTTTTTATGTTTCAGATACCCTAAGAATATGCGTTTGACGTAAGATCTTGTTTACTGATGAAGCAAATTTTTACGTCAATGGAGAGGTTAATCGGCAAAACATACGTTATTGGAGTAATGCTAACCCTAACTGGCTGAGTCCGACGAAGATGCAAGGTGCCGGTAAAGTGATGGTGTGGGCCGGGATATGGGGTGACAGAATTATTGGACCAATTTTTTTTGTCAGTGGAAATCTTAATGCCGAAAGGTATCTTAACATGTTGCAAGAAGAGATTTTCCCATCCCTGCTAAACGAGGAAGGTAACTTCCCAGTTTACTTCCAGCAAGATGGAGCTCCACCTCATTATGGTCTTCACGTGCGTCGGTATTTGGATCAGCAGCAGCAGTTTCCGGATGCTTGGATTGGTCGGCGTGGTCCTGTGGAGTGGCCTCCCAGATCCCCAGATCTCACCCCCCTTGATTTCTATCTTTGGGGGCACTTGAAGGCCATGGTGTATCAGGAAAAGATACGAGACATAAATCATCTAAAGGAACGTATCACCAACGCCATTACAAGCATAACGTCAACTGTGCTAATGCGTGTTCATCAACAGTGGGGAACACGTATTGAAATGTGTTTTCAAAACAATGGCAACCATGTAGAGTATTATATAAATAAAAATGGTTGTCCATAAAAAAATGTTTATTTTTCCTATGTATGGAAACTTACGGCCCACCCTGTATATATATATATATTGCAAATGGAGAGAGAGAGAGAGAGAGAGAGAGAGAGAGAGAGAGAGAGAGAGAGAGAGAGCCTAGATCTGATAGAAGTAAAAATTATTAGTGGTCATTTTTTTTATGCAGGAAGGAGGAGACAAAGGCGAACGTCCGTAAAAATGCCCCCCCCCCCCCCCACCTATACAGGAAGGACAGAGCCGAAATCAAGGTCTCCGAGGCTCGCAATGACATTTTTTGTTTTTAATTTTCAAAAGATTGTATAGTGTGTAAAATGCATGTATGTGTAGTAAAGAATAGAGAAAGAAGCGTGTTTTTGAAAGCATGCTGGACTGCTCACGAGGTAGATGAGACACGGAAAAAAATCAGCTAAGGATGACAGTGACAGGAGAAACGGGAGTTCCAGCACTCTCTCTAACGTCCGTCCCGGAGTACTGCCCTGGTTGATTGGTATCTACAATCGCCTCCCATTTGCCTATGAATGGTGACTTAAACAGTACACTGTACCATCTTTCAGATCAATTTAAACGTCACATGAGGAACTTCAGAGGCCGGAGGGGGGGGGGGCGTGGTAGAGACGAGTCATTAAACGAAGGACTTATAATATATGAAAAGACCTTAAAAAGAACCAAGATTAGACTTACAAAAAAACAAGGTTCTAAGTTAATTACGGTTTATATTGTAGTTAGTTATACAATACTACAGTGTTGTAAACACAAATCTGCATTTCAAACCAAAGTACGAGATATTTTGTTTCTATTACGTGATCTTATACAATTTTGCCATGCTGATTTCAAATTTTACAACCATTTTTATGTATCACGTCAGGGATTTTCTTCACAAAATATAAGTCAGATATATTCATAGTATGTATTAAACAACTAAATTTCCAAGAGTACAAAATTATAAGAAATACAAAGACACTTTCAAAGTAAATTCATTTCTGATACTTAACTGATACATAATAATAGATCAATCATGATTGATCAGGAGAAAATCGCCGTTTTTTTTTGCTCGCTTCTTGCGCATTTCTTCCGAGCCTTTCCGTTTCAGAGACCAGCAGTAGTAGTCTGCCATCATGTTGACATTCCACCTTCCTTGGTATCTTTTTTCCATAGTCTTGATATCCAGGTGGAACCTTTCTCCGTGTTCCTCACTCACACTACCCAAGTTTTCAGGAAAATAGTCCAAATGCTCGTAAAGGAAGTGAACCTTTAGACTCGTGTTGCAGCCTAGCTTTTCAAATAAATCATTCTATGTACATATAAATCTAAATCTATGTGTGTATATATAAATCATTCTATGTATATAGTGTACACATATATTGCATAATTGGGTGTATGTCTATATACCACTCATACAAAATGGGTGGTAGATATTTGCCAGAAAACTGTACGTGATTAAAAAAAATGGATGTGATTTTTGGAATCAGCACACCTGAATTGATAAAAACCAATTATGTATGTTGAAACATCAGATATGTTGCATACCAGTGTAATTGGTGAAATTGCTTATTTCATGAAATACGCAGTTTCACACACACACACACACACATATATATATAATATATATATATATATATATATATATATGATGAATAAAACCACGAAGGGAAGGAAACACAGAGTGGTGCTCAAACGCTTTCGTCTAATGACATCCTCAGGAACACTGAAGTAAATAAAGAGTCAAGACTACATATAGGTTACAAAATATATATATATATATATATATATATATATATATATATAATAATAATAAATATAGAAATAAAATTGTGGAAGGAGCATACAAATTTGTAAGGAAAACTACCAATTTTAGCACTTGAATTCGGGCAAAGTGCTAAAATTGGTAGTTTTCCTTACAAATTTGTATACTCCTCCCACAATTTTTATTTCTATATTATATATATATATATATATATATATTTTTTTTTGTAACCTATATATAGTCTTGAACTCTTTATTTACTTCAGTGTTCCTGAGAATGTCATTAGACGAAAGCGCTTGAGCACCACTCTGTATTTCCTTTCCTTCGTGGTTTTATTCATCATAAATATTTTTCACGTGTTACTTTCGTGAAATAATTTTCATATATATATATATATATATATATATATATATATATATATAATCCACAAGTCAGGGATCTTGGAGTAATAATGTCGTCGGATGCAGAATTCAGAGAGCACTATAAAATCAAAATCACAACGGCTAGAAAAATAATGGGAATCATCTGGAGGAGCTTCCGCAGCAGAAAAGCAAACATCATGCTCAAATTATGGAAGAGTCTAGTCCTACCAATAATTGAGTATTGCTCAGTACTCACAAGCCCACACAGAAAAAGACATTGCGAGCATTGAAGCTATACAAAGGACTTTTACGTCTAAGATAGAGGAAACGGAAGGTGAAGACTACTGGTCTCGACTACAATCCCTGGAACTCTACTCTCTTGAAAGAAGGCGAGAGCGGTACACAATAATATACATATGGAACATACTTGAGGGCTCTGTCCCTAACCTAAGAAATGAAATAGAAACAAACTGGAATGAGAGAAGAGGCAGATTTTGTACGGTCCCAGCTGCGGTGGGACAAGGAGCCATGAAAACGAGGATGGAAAATACCCTCAGAATATGGGGCCCAAAGCTTTTCAATGTCCTTCCAAAAGAAGTGAGGAATCTCCAGCACACCAACCTGAATAACTTCAAGAACCAGCTGGACAGATTCTTGTGCAAAGTCCCTGACCAGCCATGCGTGGCTGGCTACGAGGGCAGGAGGCGATCAGAGAGCAATTCCCTCCTTCACCAAGTCCCGCAAATGAGGCGGGATGCTGCAGAGGGGTCGACCGCAGGTCGATCCTGAACCGTCGTTCAAACTCAACAAAAGTAAACAAAAGTAAGTAATATATATATATATATATATGTATATATATATATATATATATATATATATATATATATATTATATATATATATATATATATATATATATATATATATTATATATATATATATATATATATAACATCATATAGTATATAACAGAGTCGTATAGATTTAGTCTGAAATGATAAACACAATTTTGGTTATAAATGTATCTACTGTACGTTTGTAGAAATAAGTACATTTGTAGAAATAGGCGTCATAACATATTAAGAGTCCCTTACGTATGTTTAAGTATGATGACAATAATAATGAATGTGGTTGTTTACTGTCTTCGTAACATCTAAAATTATATGATGGAGGGGGACGTACAGCTTTTGGTAAATATTCATTTTCGGGGGAGGGGCCACCTATCTTTTTTTTTATCCTTGAGTGGTCTGACTGGTCGAAAGTTGGTCACGTGAGAAATAACTAACCAACCTAAAACGACCACCTAACCTAGTGTAGCCTAACCCGGACGTAAGACTCACCCTGGTTGGTCCGATGAATGAAATGGGCGTATCACCGAAATTTGGTGGCCCCGAAATTGAATATTGACACAGCATTTCGTAGATCCGAACTCGTATCCCACCATAGAAATTCTAACTGCTGAAGTCTGAAGTCCAAACTAAAATTCGAACCCAGGCCCTTCAATTTAACAGGCTGACACTCTACCACTAGGTTGCTTTAACCGGTTATATATATATATATATATAATATATATATATATATATATATTAGATAGCGAAATATTCGCTGGAAGCTATAGTCGAATAATTAAAAAATACGTCAGCGTTGCTACAATCATCTTTATTACATTAAACGTTTCGAAAACCTTCTGTTTCACCTTCACTGGCACCGAGATATAAAACGAAATATATTTTATAAAATTACCGAGTTTTTATTACAATTATTTAGGAGATAGAACATAAAAGTAAAACAATAGAGAAGTTACTAAAACCAAAGTAGCTTAATAGAAGAATCATCGCAGTTAAGAGGCAGTTTGAGTGTTTAAATTAAAAGCGTTCGCATCACCATCCGTTTATTGTAAACCAACATTTACGGGACTCGGCACCATAAAAAAAAAAAAAAAAAAAAATCTTACCGTCACACGTCGTATTTTAAACTTTAAAAGAAATCTTATCTCCATTCTCACGTTTCGAGGGTATATGCTTTTCTCGAATTACTGTACTTCTCATTGCACTCCAAAACTTACTTCAATTTTTGCGTGAATGTTGTTTTTTAAACGGAATGAATATCCAATAAACTTAATTAATTCTTCCATTGGACGTACTTTATAGAACTAATTATAATAATTAAGAAAAATACCGTAGATAAACATGCTATATTTCATTACCATACATGGCGTCAGGGCCGTAACTAGGGTTTAGAAATTAGTGAGGTCCAGATTTTTTTCGAGCGCGGCGGGACGAGCAAAATTCAGACCGAAATGACATCTACAAACACAACCCAAGCTATACACTAAACACAAAACCCTTGTCTATAATTAAATACTGTACAAAGGGACCTGTTAGCATAAATACTTTTATTAAAGCTGCAGCAATATTTCACGGTTCAGTCTCTTTTTTTTTTTTAGGAAATAATTACCGAGGTCTGGACCTCGGTGACCTCATAGGTAGTTACGGCCATGCATGGCGTACAATTCAATCATTGCTGGAAGAGTTTATAAAGCCTTCGCGTGGACGCACGTAAATGGATTTTTGTAACTTTAAAGTAGTTCCAAGTAATAATCGGTTTCTAACACTGATCGTATAGTTTTCTCTATAGTATATTATAGGGTTAAAAAAGAAGGTTAGTAAGTTCCACGTTAGTGTCTATGCGGTCTCCAATTTTGAACTTAATTCTGGGTCTTTGCTTAATCTAATTCGACATATAATAGTGAACCAAACTGTTTAAAATTTTCACGTTAACGAGAATGTTATTGCTAACAACTTATAGTCTCTGTAAGTATCTTATGAACAATTTGAATTTAAAATACGTCACTATACATTTATTTTTACCCTTAATATCGCTTCTTCATCTAAAAGCGTAATAAAACATTTTTATAAAGAAATGACATCAAATGTTAGCGAGTCGCTGACTACGAATCCATCATCGGCCACGGCATCGAGACCCGGTGATTGCGGGCGGCGCGCAGCAAAACCCAGTTGTTCATCCTTTCACAATAAAAAAAATTGGTTGGTAGATAAATGGGTACCCTGGGTAGCCTAGTGGTTAAGACGCTGGGCTGCTGGTGGGGCGTGGTTCGGATTCCACGTTAAACTGTAGGTCTAAGGTGGAGTAACAAGATTGACTTTCCTCAGAATGAACAATTCGGGTGGAAGCGCAACCAAGGTTATAATTAATAAAAGCAATTTGAAACCCATAATACGTTCTTATTTACTGACGCTAATAATGAATGATCCAAGTATAGAACGGTGTAATGAATTTAGAGAAGTCTCAAGTTATGGTTTTAATAAGTCATGAAATACGATTCGTCCGATCGCTAAACACGTATACAGAAAGCGTGTGATTAAAATCGCGTGATTTGGTAGTGTATGTGCGTATATACGTCCGCAGATTTAATTTTCAATAAGAATTTCTTAGCATATGTCATGGTTGAGCGATGCGCTTTTAATTTTAACCATGGTTGTATTTTCTTTCTCACGTATAATATAAAATAAAAGTATAAGGTTCGAGGTTATAACCTCCTTCCCTACGTAACATTTATATAAGGTTATATAAGAGGGGTAGTATTCGAACCCCACCCCACCAAAGGTGACTCATACATTCAGAGATGCGACTTAATCGCTGAAATATGAAGTCCCAGCCGAGATTCGAACCTAGGATCATCATAAAAATTAACAGACCGACGCTCTATCATTAACTTAATTCTGAGTTTGTGTGTGTGTATATATATATATATATATATATATATATATATATATATATATATATATACTGTGGGTGGTGTAGTATCGCGATACATTTTTTACTATTTGTATCGTATCGAAAGATACGATACAAATAAGTGTCAGTAACGCGATACTTTATCCATAGACTCAGTCAGTGATAAATTTGTGAGACCGAGAACAAACCTCGTCAAGAATTATCCAATTATTTAGCGAGTAATTCATCAGACATTCAACAATTACACATGTATCCTTTGACAAAAAACTGTTCATAAAATACAACACTACACTGCCATCAAGCGCTCCAGTTGAGAGACTTTTTAGCATAGCTGCAAATCTCTTTCCTTCAAAGAGAAACAAAATGTCTGATGAATTGTTTGAGAAGTCACTGTTTGTAAAATTCAATAAAAATAAAAAGTAATTCAGTTGTTTCATAATATGTCATATATGATATATATATATATATATATATATATATATATATATATATATATATATATATATATTATAAATTATATATTATATATAGGTGTATCATATCGTATCGTATCGCGATACATATATTATTCATATATCTAGTATCGTAACGCGATACATTTTTGCCAATGTATCGAGTGTCGTATCGCGTTACTTTTTTTGGCCCCGATACACCACCCTGTATATATGGGATGAATTTCACAATTAAACACGTGAAATGAATGAATAATGCAAACCACAAGGAAAAAGAAAAATGATTCCAAGGTCTTTCGTGTATTCAAAAGTACACCTCGTCAGAGAATGAAGGGAGAAAGCGAGATGCCCAAAATATATACAGCGGGACTGAAAAACAAAAAGATTAGCACATAATTAACAAGAGTTAATGAGAGGCAAAAGGAATTTTAACAGGATATTGTCAATTTTATACATTTCCTCACTGTTATTGAAAATATTTTTAAAATGAGTAAATACACATTCTAGAATATTCCTTTCAATTATATCTTTGTTTTTAACGAGCGCTTTAGAACTATCCCACTTGATACTATGATTACATCTATACATATGGTTAAACAATGCATTAGAATTATTTGCTGTTTTATACGCATATTTATGCTGTTTTACCCTACTATCTAACGTTTTACCCGTTTGGCCTATATACTGTATATACTGAGTTTCATTGTGTACATTCGATCGAATACACACAACCAACCACATTATCCGGGCTATTCTTTATTAGGCGTGATTTAACAGTATTATTATACTTAAAGACTACATTGATACCAATTGCTTTAAGTAAAGTCGGAAGATATTGAAAATTAACATGGTAAGGTAGGCTAAGGATATTTTTACGCTCAAATTCCTTTACAGTTACATTATTATAATACCTATTCTTGGCTTTCCTAAGGCAGTTATCTAAAATTGAATTAGGATAACATAATTTAGTTCCAATATTCATGATAGTGCATAATTCGGAATCTAAAAATTCAGGACTGACAACTCTCAATGCTCTAAGAAACATAGTAGTGAAAATAGAAGATTTAATCGAGGGATAATGGGCAGGATAGAAATACACATAAGAGTTATTTTTAGTAGGCTTACGATACACTTCAAATTTGAACTGATTAAAGCTTCGAATTTTTAAATCCGGAAAAGATAAGCTTCCATCCTTTTCTTTTTCAACCGTGAACTTAATAGATGGGACTAAATTGTTGAACCTACCAAGAAATAAGTCAACATCCAAATTATTAGGCCAAAGGCATAAAATATCATCTATGTACCAATTGTACCTGTACCAAACAAGGTTAAAATTAACAATAGTAGGCAAAATTCTCCCTTCAAAAAATTCCATATATAAATTAGCTAATGCCGGTGAGAGGGGAGGGGATTTCCTATCGCCAATCCAAACGACATAGCATAAAACTTATTTTCAAAATGAAATTTACAATCTTTGACGCAAAGCTTAATTAACTCAATAAAAGTGTTGTGTTGAACAGGGAAAGAATATTCAGAGATCTTATCTTTTAAAAAATCAAGTAGGTCATCAATAGGGACTTTTGTGAACAACGCGCATACATCAAAACTTACCAGTTTGAAATTAGGGTCATTGAGTTTGGTATGACAAGAAAATTTGATTGTCGTTTGGTTTTGTATTGCGTGTCAAAATAAGTTCGGGAAAAGTCCATGCCCGATTGCCCGACCGCTCAGTCCGCCCCTGGATGTTACTTGAAAATAAGACGGCATAAATAAAAGTGTCACGGTCAACTCTATACAATGTATTTTATGTACGGAAGCAAAATCACTCGGTTAACAGCGCTTTACGGTTACTATACAAACTTTTTTTTTTTTATAACTTCAGTATGCATCGTATTCGACCCAGCAGACGAAGGTACGTTTTACAAAACGTTCATAAACGTGTATATATATAAAACGTCTATAAACGATCTAGAAACGTAAACGTTATCAACGTTTGGAGGATTTTTAGCTCGGGTAAACAGCAATAAAACCCGAAGAAACGCAAGGACACGATTATTTTCACGCAGGTTTACGTCGCCAGGAGGGAAACATCGCAGAATTAAGGAATCGCACCCAGGAGACGTTTTTAATAGGATGTTTCGCTCATTATCCAGTGATTTTAAATCATTTCTATTGTTGTCGTTCATCATAACATGAGTTTAGTGACAGTCATTTCCAATTCCGATGTGAATGGATTTTATACACACACACACACACACACATACACACACACACACACACACACACGAGTATATATACACCATCGTACAAGTCAACACCTATTCAAATAACACCAATAGAACACCTGCACACAGAAACAAAAATACTGAAAATTAGCGAACATTTAGACATGAGGGGAACACAATTCATGGCAGCAGCGATAACTAACCTACAACCTCCTCGCCACTACATGTACAATTATGCACCAACACCTCGCACCATTAAGGTAACACCAGAGACACATTATAACCAAATATTCCATTCCATACCACGCCCCACAGACATCACACAGTACAGAAAACACATACACATACACCTAACCCACAAAGCACTGACACGACTCGGTCCGAATGCGGTCCTAGGTGCGAAGCCGCCACCCACTGACAGATCAGAGACTAGCCTGAGCAGATCGGATCGAGTTAACTTAGCACGATTCCGATGCGGACATCACCCAACTTACAGACATATAAACACAGACTAGACAACTCCACAGACGACACCTGCCACCTGTGCCAGGACACACCACAAACAACTGAACACATTATGACAGACTGTACCGCTCTAGGACAACATAGAACACAACACAACATCACTAGTGCGTTGAACCTCTGGTCCACTCCGGAGAGGGCGATCGGTTATCCGCGTGCCGCCGGCTTGCTCGATCAGGGTGGGCTGATCGGCTAACCAACAACAACAACAACAACAACACTCGTGGTAGCTCAGTAAGTAACACCGTTTCCCTATAAGCGAAGTGAAGACACTGAGGTTGAGAGTTCGAATCCCGGTGGTGCTGGTAATAATAAGTATGGGGTTAACGCAATGGGCCGCATTCATTTGGCCTGAGCACTGTGCTAGCTTCTGGCCCTACCCATTGATTATTATTATTATTATTATTATTATTATCGCATAATTAATGTATTCGTTCACGAACTAATCTTAAACTCAACATTCTAAAAGCTTTTTAGTTATTTACCTGAAACTGATGTCAAATAAGCCCCGACTCATTAAGTAGTAAAGATTACTATGGGTAATTCTATAGAAAAATTGGGAGGACAATAAAAAAAAATCCATTAAAAATAAAATATCGAAATAAATGAATAATTTGAACTGTACTTTAATATGTCGAAGCTTATTTGATGACAGTTTAAGGTAATATAACGATTGTTTTTAGAGTGTACGACACGGTGTAAAAAAAAAAAAATTAGTTAAATAACTACATAAATATAGGGTTAACTATCTGCACATAGGTTCAAATGGTCAATCCATTCAACTACGTACTGTATAGTAAACGAAAAAGTTCGAAAAGTCTTTAAGTCCAAATATGTAAAATGGGTTTTTTGTAACTTTAACGTTCAAAGTAATAAAGTTTTCCTAACATTAACCATATAGGTTGCCCCCCCTCCTTTTTTTTTGGCGGGGCGGGGGGGGGGCATAGCTCTTTGGTATATAGGATCAAAAACATAACCAGCAAGTCTCTACAAAGTGGCCACAAAGTCCCTTTGCGGTGAAATTACTGCATATCTTTTTGTTGCCTTTGTTTTTCACGTGAAGAGACTGTGTGGCTACCCTGTAGTTATTTTCCACGCACTCCCAAGTTTGGAACCAGATTCTGAGACGAATTTTTCCCGAACCTATTTTGATTGTCGTACCAAACTTTACTGTTTATAGTGTACACTCTTGAAAATGGAACGGACATCATGTGCGATGTATTAAAAAATTCAAAACATGTTCCAAACAACTTTGGCAACAAAAGACTGAAAATCGTACAAATTTAAAACTGTAAACTAAACTATCTTCTCCTGTACCTACACATTTTACATTTAACAATGACTAAATACATACAATTTCTTAACTTTAATATATATAATATTATGTATAATAATTAAAGTTAAGAAAAGTTATGTATACTGCAATTTAATATCCAGTAAGGCATTCATGAGCACTGAGCATGGATTAAATGAAAGGTATAATCCCAAGCTCAAGATTTTTGTTTGAAATGACACCCTTATGTATTCTAGAGAGAATGCTTAAAATCCTTTGTCACAAAAGCAGTGCTCAGAGGGTATGGGCGTATAAAGGAGAAAATAATAATAATAATAATAATAATAATAATAATAATAATTGGGGTTATTTAACCTCTTCCATGACGGCAAAGGTCATGTAATGGCGGGGACACCTAACGGAGTTGTTATATCATCGGAACGCAGAAGAGGGTCATTCATCCAACAACTGAGCAAACCCACCGCCGCTTAACCTCGCTGATCTAACGGGAAACGGTGTTACAATATGGCCACGAAGTAGCCCCAGGAAATATACATTCTGAATTTCGCGTTCTTTATATATTTTTTTTAAGGTCATTTAGAAGAGTCTATGCAGCTAAAACGTTACAAACTTACAACTGAAATAAAAAAACACTTAATAATATTCAAAATTTTATATATATATATATATATATATATATATATATTATATATATATATATATAATAATAATAATTGAGGAAACCTATCATGTATATTCATTCGATAAAATGCAAATTTTACATATTACAAATTTAGAATTTTTATCAATTGTGTATTAATTTTTTCAGATCAATTGCCAATTACAGTTTGAAATTTAAAATTTTCTTTTATTTTTTATTTTTTTTTTATCAGAATAACTGAATTAAAGGTACCAATTAATGTTACAGTATAAAGACAGAGAATGGACACCAGTAATGGTAAACTACACAAAATATTTCTTTATAGTCAGTACTTCACGCACACACACACACACACACACACACACACACACACACACACACACACACACACACAGTTTTGCGACCACACTCTAAAAACTGTCCTCTGTGTGTACCTTACAGTAGATCCGAGCAGTAAAAAAGGACTAAACACAGGCCTACTGTGTAAAATCTAAAGTACTTCAAGGACACATACGTATACAGTAGGTCGATAGTAGATAGCGTGTAGCTGAACTACAAAGATTACACTTTAGGGATTAAAGAAAACCTCCGTGTACGGTGATGTACTTTCGGTCTACCGAGTGTACTCTTTCCATATTTTATATTCAGAGTACGTTTAGTCCATTTTCCGCTCGGATCTAAGGTACGCACAACGGACAGTTGTCATAACATACATTAACGATGTTGACGTCAATTTATTTAGGAAAATTTCTGATTTTAGAGACGATACTAAAATTGCAGTTTACGAGATGAAGATAATATTGGTGCGCGATCTTAATATACTTTGACAGTGATCTAATAAGCGGCAAATGAAATTCAACGTATAAATGTAAAGTCATGCAAATAAGTTATACTAACCTCGAATTTAATTATATTATAACAACAAACAGTGTGTTAATAGTGTGTTAAACGAAGCCTCGGACGAAAAAGATTTAACTGTCATTGTTACTTGGGAGATAAAGTCCTTAAAACAATGTTCAGTGGCGAGCAGTAAGGCTAATAAAATATTAGGTTTTATTTCTCGCAATTTTGAATGTACTGTAAATCTAAAAATATTGTTTTGCCATTATATAAGTCGCTTGTGAATGTGATGTAGTTTTGGTTGCCATACAGGGTAAGTCACGATGAATTTACAATAACTGTTCAAAATGACTACACTCGGTCTCAATACACATCGCGGCTCGTCTGTGAATCGCGCGTGTAGCTCGCATTAGTTCATTACGATTGTCCTTTATGAGGGCTGCAGCATCCAAAATGCGACGGAACAATGCATCTCGTGTTTCTACTTTTCTCTGGTACTCCAGCTCTTTCATGCGCCCCCACAGATAAAAATCTAGAGGGGTTAGGTCCGGAGACCTGGGTGGTCAATTTTGTGCACCACGACGACCAATCCATCGACCAGGGAAGCGATCATCGATATGCGTTCTCACTGCACGGCTAAAATGGGGAGGAGCTCCGTCTTGTTGGAAGTACATACGCAATTGTGTTGGCATAGGTACATCTTCTAACAATGGCGGCAGTTCGTCTTGCAGAAATCATAGATAAATGTCACCTGTAAGATCACCATCGAAGATAAACGGACCAATCAGCTGACCGTAGAGAATACCACACCACACATTGACACTGAACTGATGTTAAAAATTACTTTCCACAATGGCATGAGGATTCATTTCTGACCACACATGTGAATTGCGAGTATTGTTGACACCGTCGCGGGTAAATTGAGCCTCATCACAGAACAAAACGTATCGATGCAATTGTCGATTGGCATTGAGCCAATTACAAAATTCCAGCCGTTGGGCACGATCCTCAGGTTAGAGGTGCTGAACGCGCTATACGTGGTATGGATACATGCCTTCTTCGTGTAACGTTTTACATACTCTCGTTTGAGGAACTCTAAGACGTGTGGAAATCCTTCGTCTAACATGGACTCCACTGTACCATGTGAATAATGTTTTCTTGTTGAGCCACATCTTGTTGTAGCGGACGCTCAGATAAAACAGTAACGCTACGAAATGAACCGCTCTCTCGCAATCTCCGAAAAACGGTGCTAAACACTCGTCCATCTGGAATTTTTCGATTTGGAAAACGTCGCTGGTATTCAGCGACAGCAAGCAGTAGTATTTCCATCACAAAATCCATAAACATACACCATATCGGCATATTCGGCATTTGCAAACGTAAAAGGCATACTGAACACACAAAACATCAACAGCACGCTGTGAAACACAACACTCTAATACGTAGTTAGTTCGGTTCGGTAAGTAACTGTCAATTCAGTTCAAGGTCACGCATGCGCATGCTTGAAATTCAAACATCCATAGCTCCATAACCGTTAAGAATCGGACCTATGTTCATATGAAGTTTTTGAATGGGAATGACCTCAGCTATAAGCTACCGAAGTTATGACATTTCGTCGTGACTCACCCTGTATACGAGTGAGGATATAGAAATGCTGGAAGAGTTCAGCGCCGCGCTACAGAACTTATTCCACCATTATGTAATGAACCATCCGAAGACAGGCTCAAATAGCTGAATTTGTACATGCTTGAAACTAGGCGTTTGAGAAACAAATTAATTCAGGTATTTAAAAATTTAAATCGTTTTGATGACGTAAATTATGAACATGGTTTTACTTAAGAGATAAGAACATTACGAGAAAAAACGCCTTTAAAATAAGAGCAAAAGATTTGAAACAAACGTTGCGAGGGACTGCTTTTATCTATAAGATGGTCGAGAGGTGGAATACTCTTTCTGCTGGGGTAGTGACGAGCACTTCGGTAAATATGTTTAAGGATAGGTTAGTCAAGTATTTTAGTAGCATAAATTTACATTAAAAGGAAGGTGAATTGGGATGGAATTTTATTTAGTATAGGGAGTAGCCAATTTTCATTTTGTAGTACTCTAAATACGGTAGGAGGAAGGCGTTGATCGGGTCTGGTTGTAGAGCAATGGGAGTTCTCACGCGATGCCTCATTGATAAAAATTGGGGGCTTGGTGATAACTCTTTGGAGTCAAAACCTCCGAAAAGACATTCAGCTTCAGGGATGCTACTTGGTTAGAGCAGGATTTCAATTTTAAAAATGTGTAACAAAATTTCGCAAAAACAAACAAAAGAAAAAAAATTGCGTATGCTCTACGTAAACTGTGAGTGAAATTCTTAAACTAGGGTTGCTGGCCAGCTGGAGGTGGCTCTGGATCAGTGTTTCCTTAGCTAAGTTATTACTATGGGAAGGGTTAAAAAAAATTACCTTATGATAAATCTTATATTAAAAAAAAGAAATCACGCGATGTACACTTTCGTCGGAATTCTTAAATTGCGGTATGGTGACCAGCTAAAGGTGCATCTGGATAAGAGCTCCCTTATACAAGTAAATCCAGTGCAGACGATGGTAATATAAATAATTTATTTTAAAAAGTCACCCTCTCAGCACGGTGACCTTTGACATTCATCGAAGAAATTATGACTTTTTGTATATAGTAAATAAATCCTTCAAAAAAATGCATAGTGCATACCCCACAAATATAGTGAGGTATTTTTATTTAGTGTGTGTGTGTGTGTGTGTGTGTGTGTGTGTGTGTGTGTGTGTGTGTGTGTGTGTAACGCTTTTGGTACCTGGGAACATTAAAAAAATATATAAAAAAAAATCTAAACATTTTTACGGTCGGAAAAAAAATATATTGGTCCTGATTAGGTTTGGTTAAGCTGGATTAACGAGTACCTCACTACTTAATGACTAAAGAGAAAACATCTTTCGAAAACAAAACATTCTCGCCCTTCTCGGTTCGATGGCACTGAGGTTACGTTAGGTTAAATTAAGGTTTGGTTTATATTTTTTAGATACCTGTATATGAATTTAAAGATGTAGGTACTTCGCTTATGCAGAGATGTGCACAGTGTGTGTGTGTGGAGGTTAGAAGGGAGGGGCGCCAGCCTATCAATATATTCATAATGATTTGAAAAGCTTTAGTTACACAATCCACATGATAGCGTTAACTCATAATTAGAGATCAAAATAGTGACCACTCCTCTTATTCAGAAATAAAATGTATTAACGAATATCATATAAAAATTTATATATTTATTTATATTTAGAGCTATATCAAATTTCTATTCGTTTGTTTACACCATCAAATATAATTTTGCCCTGAAAAATATATGAAATGTAATTGCGTGTATATATATATATATATATATATATATATATATATATATATATATATATATATATATATATATATGCACTAAAATCACAGAATAACACGTGATCTTATTAATAAGCAAACAACCACAGGGAAAAGGAAACACGAAGTCCGAGCGCTTTCGTGATATATTATGTATCTCGAGGCATAACTTTTATAATTTTTAGTCAGAAAACAAAATTCTATTTTCGCGCCATCGTTCATGTATAATATTATACAGTACTGTATAAGAATAAAAAGAATGATCAAACGCCTTCGTCATTATTATGAAGATTTAATATCAGACGTTTCGGAAGTCAAACTGCCATCATCAGTAGCTAAAAACAATGAAAAGTAAAGACAATATAAAACTGGTGAAATACTAGTTAGACAAGTACATGATTAATTTAATTTTAGATACTTTCACTAGTATACGAGCGAGGCAATCACGATAACAACACTGTTGCCGGGTTCAATTAAGTTTAATTATAAAACGAAATTAAACAATACATTGTGATTTTCTTGTTCGTGTACTATTGAAAGTATTTTAAAATTAAGTTAATTATGTATCTGTCTAACGGGTCCTTCACCAGTTTTACACTGTTTTTATTTTGTATTGTATTGTTTTTAGCCACTGATGATGGAAGTTTGACTTCCAAAATGTCTGATATTAAATTTTCACAATGTTGACGTGGGCGTTGATCATCCTTATTCTTAAATGCCGGTTCCCTAAGAACACCTCTCTCTCTCTCTCTCTCTCTCTCTCTCTCTCTCTCTCTCTCTCTCTCTCTCTCTCTCTCTCTCTCTCTCTCTCTCTCTCTCTCTATATATATATATATATATACAGACTCCTTGTACATCCGGGGTAATTGGGCGGCAGGGTAACCCGTATGTACCAATACCCCATTATAATTTTCGTGGATTTTTCGAAGTTTTCCCTAATTTTTTCGGGCAGACGATAGCGACGCAGTTTTTGTATGTACGCAGTCTTATATACGCGACATTTTACGTAATACCTTAAACACTACATTTATCATTACACTAAAATTATTGCAATGTACACTATACACAGTTAATACTATTTACACTGTACATGTTTTCACTTAAAATTAATCACTGTCATCACTGTACAGTAAACAACTTTAGGGGTAATATACGTCCCAGTCACTAGATTGACCAAGTTGAATGAGCCTGCCGAAAATTGGCATCTGGCGACTGGTACTCGAAAAGAACACGGGGAAACAGCACACAATAAGGCTAATTTTGGAGTGCTTATTTCAATGCTTATGCCTTTCTGTAACGTTAAGGCTTGCATGCGGTTTTGAAAATGTATGCGTTTGAAGGAATTATAGTGGATATGAAATAATTATAAAAATGAGGTTTTAAATGTAATTTTATTTTGAAAATAATTATGTCATCATTAAACATACCTTCGTGAATTTTAACCAAAAATCAGCAAGTATTAGTGTTTTTAACCCTTAAATTTCTTAAGACAACACACAATAAGGTTCATTTTGGAGCGTTTATATCAATGTACTGTATGTACGCCTTTCTATAACGTTTTGCATGCAGCCAGAAATCTGCATTCGTTGGAGCTCACAAAGCAAGAATTTTAAAAATTTTCACCCATATTAGAGAGACATATATGGGTTGAATGTGTATTTTGTGGTTAGCAGTTATAATTAAGACGTAGAGTAATATTAATGAATACAATGAAAATTTATTAATATTACTGGGATAATTAATTATAAATTAAAGAATATTAATAAATTTTAAATATATATATATATATATATATATATATATATATATATATATATATATATATATATATATATATATTGGTGCGTGTTTGTAACATATATTGCATGTTTTTTTTAACTAAAGGAAGGCATGCAGAGCCTGGAGAATACACCGCGCACACACACGCACACACAGACACACACACACACAAAGTGCCTTATCTACCCTCCCTCTGCTGGTCTGATAAGGAGTCCCCTACCCACTCACAACTAGTGAACTTATACCATTTAAAATTTAGCTTGTAAATTGTTTTATTGGAATTATTTTACAGATAACAGAACGATCAAAAGCAAAAAATTAATTGATACCGTGGGGAGAAGGGAACAGGCTTCTCTGGATAACCCCGGATGGTGACACGTTGGGGCGGCACCCTACCCGGAAGTGCCATAACAGGGATGTGCGAAAGCCCGGATGTTCGAGGAGTTTCTGTGTGTGTATATATATATATATATATATATATATATATATATATATATATATATATATATATATATATATATATATTAGTGATGGGACGATGCATCGCAATCGCAATCGCAATCGCGATACAATCGCACATTTTTTACAATCGCAATCGCAATTGCAATCGCATTTAATGAGTGCGATTGTTGCGATTGTGAACAAAAGATTTAAATCTCTACAAAAGTTGCTATGAAAGTTGCTCTTTCATGCGTACTTAAAGGAAAGTTTAGCTAACAACAATACGGAATAATAAATAAATAATAAATAAGTCAAAAACAGAAATGAAAACGGGTTGCGAATTAGTTGAAAACAGAATAAAAAATTGGTTTAATAATAACAATAAGTACACCTCTTTATTTGCTCTATGTAAAATTGGAATGTTAAAAAATCAAGCTAACCCTATGGTAGGTAACGCGTTTAGGTATATTTAAAGCATAAATGAGCGTTATGTGAGGCTAAAGCTAAAACATCGCAATCGCAATCGCAATCGCGCGATTTTCAAATTCTGACAATCGCAATCGCAATCGCAACAGCGATTGTATGAAATATGACAATCGTCCCATCACTAATATATATATCATTTCACTAAAATATTTGAAAGAATAGTTACAGAAAATCTGACTATTTGGAAACTCACAAAAAATTCAATGATAGCCAACGTTGATTTCGGTCAGGCAGATCATAACTATCACAACTAATGGAACACTACAACAACTTGAAAACAATGAAAACTCTGATGTAATATACACAGACTTTGCCAAAGCGTTCGACAAGTGTGACCATGGAATCATAATACATAAACTGAAATATATGGGAATAAAGAGGAAATGTAGGGAAATGGATATGTAATTTCCTTAGTGAGCGGCGGCAAGTCGTTACATACAAAGAGTATCTTCATCAGAATTAGAGGTCCTCAGCTCAGTACCCCAAGGAACAGTATTAGCTCCACTACTCTTCATAATCATGCTAACTAACATGGATGAGGACGTTACCAGAGACAGCACAGTAACATCCTTTGCCGATGACAGAAAGATCAGTAGAAAAATAAGAAACGCAGAAGATATAGGATCTCTACAAACCGACATGAACAGAATCTACAAGTGGACAGAAGACGACAATATGAAGTTTAACACTGAGAAATTTCACCTGTTAAGGTACGGAAAAAGAGAAGACCTAAAATCCATGGAATATTATACCCCAAATGGACAGGAAATTCAGAGAAATTCCAGAGCAAAAGATTTAGGAGTTGTAATGACTGATGATGCGAAATTTGAAACACAAAATAAGATAGCAGTAAAAAGAGCAAAGAGAATAACTGAGCAGATACTGAGAACCTTTAAACGAAGGGATAGGAATATGATGATTCCTCTATTGAAAACATTGAACTGCTCGGTCCAAACATCCCCATATAAAAAAGAAGACATTATACAGTTAGAAGGGATTCAGAGAAGCTTCACAACCAAGATCAAGGGGTACAAAGAACTAAATTACTGGGAAAGGTTACGCGAATTAAACCTATATTCACTGGAAAGGAGAAGAGAGAGATACATCATTATTTACACTTGAACAATAATGGAAAAACTAGTCCCTAATCTTACTCTGAACCCCGTAACTCCCCAAACAACAGTGGAAAGTAGAAAAGGAAGACTGTGTCGTGTTCCCAAATTAAAGGTGAGACAGGGAACAGCCTTAACCCTGAAAGAAAATAGTTTTGTTGTGAGAGGACCAAGACTGTTTAATCAGCTGCCCAAAGACCTAAGGAACACGAATGGTATTGCAGTGGACAGCTTCAAAATAAGATTAGACGCTTGGCTCAGAACAATCCCTGATGAGCCTGGCGTACCTGGCTATGTGAGGTGGAGAGTACAAAAAACCAACTCACTACTTCACCAGGCCAACTCGAGAGGAGGGGCGACAAGCTTGACTTTCGTGAAATGAGGAATCATCGCACGGAACCCTTGAAAGGTTAAAAGGAAAGGTATATATATATATATATATATGAAAATTATTTCACGAAAGTTACAAGTGAAAAATATTTATGATGAATAAAACGACGAAGGAAAGGAAACAAAGAATGGTGCTCAAGCGCTTTCGTCTAATAATATCCTCAGGAACACTGAAGTAAATAAAGAGTTCGAGACTATATATAGTGCTTCAGTTTTGTTTCACTTTAGCAACATTGTTAATAGAAATATTCTTGAGTCTGCTATTATCCAACTTACAGATAATTTTAACATGAGCTAAGGTCTTTTTCAACTTGATCCTGTTGTTTTGAATTCGTTCAGAACGGATTTAGTCAAGAAGGGCAGAGTGCTAAAACTTTGGTAGTTTTCCCTTATAAATTTGTATGCTCCTCTTACAATTTTTATTTTTCAATTTATTTTTTATATTTTTTTTTATTTTTTGTGACCTATATATCATTCAGGCATCTATAAATTGGTTGTAAACAATCCATTTGATCTTGTGTTGAATTCGTTCAGAACGGATTTAGTCAAGAAGGGCAGAGTTCTAAAACTTTGGTAGTTTTCCCTTACAAATTTGTATGCTCCTCCCACAATCTTTATTTCTATATTTATTATATATATATATATATATATATATATATATAATATTTTTTTTTTTTTTGTGACCTATATATGTATAGTCTCGAACTCTTTATTTACTTCAGTGTTCCTGAGGATATCATTAGACGAGAGCGCTTGAGCACCATTCTGTGTTTCCTTTCCTTCGTGGTTTTATTCATTATCTGTACAATTTTTGGCTGTTATTAAAAGTCAACCATGAAGTGTAGAAATTCCAGTGTCGTCCCATTTTACAGAGAATCTCATTAAGTTTTTTCTGAATACCACGTTTTGACAAGTTTTTTAGAAATGTACGCGGTGACAGACATTGATGATTTAAAAGCAAGAATCACAGCTGCTATTGAGCGAATTGATGTGGATATGCTGCAGCGTACATGGCAACATTTGAAGTATCGATTGGATGTTTTGCGAATCACTAATGGTGCACATATCGAATGTTTGTAAGAACGTTACTTTAATAAAAAGAAACTTTTGAAAAAACAGATTCTAAATAATCTTGTTTAAGAATTTTACGTGTGTTATCAAGAATTTTATTAAAAGATGAAATTGTACAGATAATGTTCGGACACACTGGAATTTCTAAAAAACTTATCAAAACTTGGTATCAGAAAAAACTTAATGAGATTCTCTGTAAAATGGGACAACACTGGAATTTCTACACTTCATGGTTGACTTTTAATAACAGCCAAAAATTGTACAGATAATTCTTGGACACCCTGTATTATATATATATATATATATATATATATATATATATATATATATATATCACTGACGGAAAGATCTGGCACGATACGTTTTTAACTATAAACTATACAGGTGCAATTATTAGCTGTTATAAGCCTTTAGTTCCTCTAAGGCATAATATTCAACATCTAGTTATAATATACATTCATAATATTTACTAATAAAACGTCATTTTATTTCTTTTCGTATTTTTAATAAGATGATGGTCGTAACTTTTTTTTCTTTATTTTTTAGTTTAATTGCATTTAGAAGTGCGTTCATATATGATCTTCAGTTTTCATATCTCTTATATATATCCCAATCGCACTTGACGATATTATTTGTTATCATTAAAGTCACGCCCACAGTGCCAATTTCTTAGACCTGACTGGTTTTATTAGATGAGAAGGAGTTGTACTATATGTTAATTGGACTCGCATTTTTCCTCGAAAGCGAGGAAATATGATTTTTATTCTTACAATTTTCACTAAAAAAAAAAAAAGTATATTTTTATGGGATACTAAAGTAAATAAAAATCAGAAATCGAATTTTCAAATGCATTTATCTGAAAGGAATAAATATATCTCGCAAGTTATGAAATAAAAGTAAATATACTAATGTAAAAAAAAATTATATATATATATATAAATAAAATGCATGTAATTTATAGATGTATTACAATATATTCAAGTTATTATGAAAGCAGAGAATTACATCATTTAGGTGTACTTGTAGTGTATTTACCCTGCTTGAGCCTCCAACATTATTTATTCTCCTTGCGCTCAGGCCTATTACATTGACAAAAAAGAAGTTGGCCACGCCCAGTTTCTATTTTGACCAATCACAGTCGTTCCCCGTAGGAGGAGGAACTTGCGCTGGTTTTCGAGTAATTTACATAAACACTTAATGAACAAATTATTTTTAAATAATTAACGTAATTTACTGAAATTAATATTAGGTTGTTTCAACATTGCTTCAAAACAATAGCGACCCTTCCATATATATATATTATATACACACACACACAGATGGATGACAAGTAGAGCGATACCACAATGATTGACCTCAAGAACAAATGGAGAAACTCATCATGGAGTGCCAGAACGTGTTACCTTTACCATAATGAAAAAGGGAGATCAACACAATTATAAATATATTAATTCAACAAATTTGCTATTATTTCTTGACTTTTATTATCAAATAAAAAACTATGGAAAAACCAAAGATGTCCATTTACTTTGATCAGCCATATATATATATATATATATATATATATATCTAGCCTCAGGCCTGCAAAAACTCATGCTATTTAAGAAATGGGTTGCCATAGCAACCGCTAGGTATCTCTCAGCATATTCAAAATTAGGTCTTTTAATAAACTATATTTATTTCGAATTATATAACAGGATATTCCAATGATGGAAGCAATTTTGTTATTTCATTGTATGATAACATCAATACTTGGTGAAGCTATAGAAAAAATGCACACACACACACACATATATATATATATAGGGTCTATAGTATATACAGGGTGGGCGGAAAGTAGCTCCCTATTTTGGATTGGTAAAAAAATACGTATATTATCCATTTATTTCAGAAGAAATAATATGAAAAGGTAGGCATACATGGTAGGTTTTCTCTGAAATTCAATGTGGGCTCCAACTCTTTCCACCAGCTTCTGGAGCCGCCCAGGAATGGCGTCCACTGACTTTAGCAGGAACTCCGGCGGGATGGAGGACATGACTTCCCGAATTCGGTCCTCCAGTTCTTCCAATGTCCTCGGTTTGGTGCGGTAGACTTCTTCCTTTACCCACCCCCAAAGAAAGAATCGCACGGTGTCAAGTCGGGGCTCCTGGCTGGCCATTGATGTGGACCACGACGACCCATCCAACGCCCAGGGAATGGGCATCCAGCCACTCAGGACAACAGAGCGAAGTGCGGAGGGGCGTCATCTTGCATAAATATCAGATCGTCGATGTTCTCCCATGTGCTGACAACCGGCCAGACCTCGTTTCGCAACATAGCAAGGTACCGCTCAGCATTCATGGTGTTGCGCAGAAGAACGGGCCCACACCTGATCTGAGGTCATACCACACCACACCGTTACACTGAACCGATTCTGCCGTTTTTCAGCGGTAACCGTGCGACTTCTTTCTTTGGGGGTGGTAAAGGAAGAAGTCTACCGCACCAAACCGAGGACATTGGAAGAACTGGAGGACCGAATTCGGGAAGTCATGTCCTCCATCCCGCCGGAGTTCCTGCTAAAGTCAGTGGACGCCATTCCTGGGCGGCTCCAGAAGCTGGTGGAAAGAGTTGGAGCCCACATTGAATTTCAGAGAAAACCTACCATGTATGCCTACCTTTTCATATTATTTCTTCTGAAATAAATGGATAATATACGTATTTTTTTACCAATCCAAATAGGGAGCTACTTTCCGCCCACCCTGTATATATATATATATATATATATATATATATATATATATATATACAGGGCGTCCCAAAAATGTATACACACTTTAAATAATTATAAAGGCAGTGTTTATTAAAATACATTTCATTTTCAAAATGTAATGAATCTACAGACATTATTTAATTGTTTTGTCAACGTCTGTTTTCAAACTGACGTCCGTTCTGGTCCAGGCACTGCTGATAACGCGAAGCAATGGAATCGCAAACATCACGAAACATTTCGTTTGGTATTTGTGTGCATTCTCGTTCAATGGCTGCTCTCAATTCAGCGACTGTTGCAGGTTTTATAGCGTAGACTTTGTCTTTTAAGTATCCCCATAAAAAAAAGTCTAGTGGTGTGAGGTCTGGTGAACGCAGAGGGTATTCTACGAAACCCCTTCGTCCAATCCACATCCAAATCGTGCCAAGTACCACTCGCAATACTCCACTCTTCGGTCCGGATCATCTTCATTAATAGCATGGACTAATCTTGGAATGTAACTTTTCGATTGACAGCGCTTCAAAATGCGTTGGACAGACGATTCTGAGATTCCTACCTCACGACTCGCTTGCCGCACAGATTTTCTTGGACTTTGGTGATACGTTTCCAGTACTCTTTCTTGCTTTGTGGGGCTTGTCGATGTCCGTGGTCTTCCGGAACGCTTCTTGTGGACATTCTGAACAGTTCCATCGGCTTCAAACTTATCTCTAATTCGAGTGATGGTAAGTCGCGTTGGTGGATCTGTTTGAAACTCCCTCCTAAACTGTCTTTGCACTTCAACTGCGTTTTCACACTTCCAGTAGCATTTTAGAATGAATTTCCTTTGTTCAAAGCTTAGTCTGACTGCCATTATTAATTCTAATGGGTTTAACTTGGAAAGAAAGAAACATCAATTGAGCTATCAGCTGTTAAAGTGTGTATACATTTTTTTGGGACGCCCTGTATATATATATATATACTTGTTCTCGTTCAATCGTTGCTGTTGCGTGCGTTGGTCTCTCTTCACACGAAGGTCAAGCTGGTGGCCCCGCCTCTAGGTCTGGCCTGGTGGAGGAGCGAGTTGCTTTCTTGCGCTCTCCACCGTACATAGCCAGGTACACCCGGCTCATCTGGTACCGTCTTGAGCTAGGCATCTAGTCTTCTCTTGAAGACTTCAACTTCGACCCCTGTAACGTTTCTGAGGTTCTTTGGAAGCTGGTTAAAAAGTCTTGGCCCCCTGACAACCAAGCTATTTTCCATCAGTGTTGAGGAGGTCCCTTATCGGCCCTTTAGTTTGGGAACACTACACATTCTGCCTTTCCTATTTTCCAGTGTTGTTTGAATGGTAATTGGGTTTAGTTTTAGGTTTGGTACCAGTTTTTCGATCATTTTCCATATGTAGATTATGGTGTACCTCTCTCTTCTGCTTTCCAAGGAGTACAGATTTAGTTTACGTAGTCTTTCCCAGTAGTTGAGTTCGTTGCAGCCATCAATCTTGGCTGTGAAATGTCTCTGCGTTTCTTCTAGTTTATTAGTTTCTTTCTTTTTATATGGGGACGTCAAAACTGAGCAGTATTCAAGTTTTGGTATAATCAGTGTTTTTAGCAAGGGAATCATTACTGTCCTGTCCCTTCTTTTGAATGTTCTTAGTACCTGTCCCGCGACACTTTTTGCTTTATTTATCACTATCTGATTTTGTGTTTCGAATTTCGCATCATCGGCCATTATTACCTCCAGATCGATCGCTTTTGTGCTTCTCTGAATTTCCTGTCTATCTGGCGTATAATATGCAGTCTGTTTAAGTTCCTCTTTTCTACCATATCTCAAGAGTTGAAATTTCTCGGTGTTAAATGTCATATTGTTGTCTTCTGACCATCTGTATATTTTGTTCGTGTCCGTCTGCAAGGCTTCCACTTCATTTACATCGCTGATTTTTCTGCTGATCTTTGTATAGTCAGCAAAGGATGTTACTATACTGTTGCTGTTTACTCCGCTGTCTATGTCTGTTAGCATGATAATGAACTGGAGTGGGGCCAGTACTGTCCCTTGTGGTACTGAGCTGCGTACTTCCGATTCTGATGATGATATATCCTGAATTGTGACGACCTGTAGACGTTCTCTGAGGAAGTTGTAGATCCATTTTCCCACTTTGCCTGTTATTCCCATATATTTCATTTTATGTGCCATTATACCGTGATCACATTTGTCGAAAGCTTTAGCAAAATCTGTGTATATGACATCGTAGTTGTCATTTCCTTCCAGTGCATCTACGATATTGTTGTAGTGTTCTATTAGTTGCGATAGGCATGATCTACCTGATCGGAATCCGTGCTGATTTTCGTTGAATCTTTCCAGTGTCTCCAAGAAATCATAAATTTTCTCTCTAACTATTCTTTCAAATACTTTGGTGAGGTGGGACGTCACTGACACTGGTCTATAGTTCTTTGCTTGAGATCTGTCCCTCCTTTATATATAGGGACACTAGCTTACTCATTATTTTTTTCCAGGTTATATGGATCGGTAAAATCCGGATGTATGGATCGTTTTTATATCTGATGTTAATCACACACAATTACGACGGAAACTTTATATTTAATCAGCCGATTCTTTATCTGACCTTCCATATTTAACACTTTTGTTATCAAATACTTTTTAATTAGCAGAGATTATTTAGAGATTAGTATTTACTTTGACCTTTCATATTTATCTATTTAAATCGTTGAAATCCTTTTCCATCATTCTTTTTTAACTTGATTAATTTTTTTATTTGATAAAAGTGGTACTTTTCTAACCATAAAAGGAGGCTAGCCTTAATAGTGTTAATAATTAAGGAAATGAGAGAAGCTCTCGCGCTTCTGCTACGCCATGGCGAATGTACCAATGCTCCAATTAATAATTATTTTGAAATTTATTATACTGTAAATGTAAAGAAAATACTAAAAAATTAATAATGTCCAATGTTAAACAATTTAAAATTACGCAAATATTTAATAAAAAATAAAAATTCAAAAGGATTATTGAAATCTACTTATCACAATTGTTTATACAGTATGGGTACGTCTCGTTATACGCGGTACCATTTTATGCGGAATCGCTATAACACGCTAAATTATTTAGGGAACGAATTAATTTCACGCGCTATATAAACCCATATTAGGCGCTCCGCCCGTAACCTCCGCGCCACTCCGCGCGAATGAACGAGTTTGAGCACTCGCAAACGCTCATTAACTTTGATGATATCGAAGACGTTTCGACGACCCAACAATTTTCCGAGCCCCCTCCTCCAGCTCCTCTCCATTTCCTTCCTCCCCCTCCTCCTCCTATTAATTCCCCCTTCCTCCCCTCCGAACCTCCTGCGCCCAGTAAACTGACTTCAGGCCCTTTCTTAGACGAGTACAGCACAATATTAATCAGGATTATATAGGATTAAATATTATTTTATAAGTTATTTATTATGGCACATTGATTCTAGACGTATTATGATGCACGTTTATTACTATTTGACTGTTTTATGGTTAAACTGATTTATTATAATGTTTCCTGGATGCTACGCGCCGCCCAGGAACGTAACGCACATTTATAACACGGGGTTAATGGGAAATAAGGATTCGTTTTACGCGGAATCGCGCTACGGTAGCGCTGTTTTCCTGGAACGTAACCCGCGCGTATAACGAGACCTACCTGTACTTAAAACATTTCCTGATGATTTAGATAACTGTCGGTTATATGGATCACCTGCATGCAGGGACCATTTTGCGATTTCCCGTTGTGATCCTTATACGAGGCTTTATATATATATATTATATATATATATATATATATATATATATATATATATATACACACACACACACACAGGGTGTTTCATAACATGTGGAACTCGCTTTCAGAATGGATTCAGGACTTGAAAACAATTAAAAAAGTTCATATAAACATATACCCGAGATCGCTTTGTTTCCGAGTTACAGCCCGTTTTGTGTTCCAGCAATTCTTTCCGCAAACTGTTTACAAATACTGCTTGCCGACAATATTTGTGAGTGTTACGAGACTTATTTCATGTATGGCCTTACCGTGAATAAGTGCATCCAATGAAAAAAACCTTAAAAGTTTTTGTGCTATTCAGTGATAGTGTGCATTTGAAGTGAGAATGGAGGCTTATTCAAACAGAGAAGTGGCAGACATGCATCTCATGTATGGACTTCCCGAGTGTAATGCGGCCGCAGCAAGACGTCTGTATGCGGAAAGGTTTCCGAATCGCCGTCTGCCAGTCTGCCAGATAAGAAAACCCTTCGGAGAATAGACGAGGAGCGTCTTGGTGATACAGGATCATTCAACAAGTGAGTTTCAGTTGGTGGTAGACCAATCAGCGCCAGAACTGTTGAGTTGGAGGAGCGGATCCTGAATCGCGTGGAGAAACATCCTGGTGTCAGCACCCGAAGGAAAGCAGCAGCAGAGGGTGTAAGATACACAACTGTATGGAGAATTTTACGGGAACAACGGCTTTACCCATATCACATTTAGAGAGTACCAGACCTTACTGAAACTAATTTCCCACCACGAGAGGCCTTTTGTACTTGGTTCCTTCAACAGTGTGCTCGCGATCCTCTTTTTCTATCCTCCGTGTTGTTTTCTGATGAGGCTGCCTTCACAAGAAATGGCGTGATCAATTTTCACAATACTCATCACTGGGCCGAAGAGAATCCGCATCACATCATCCAGTCAAGGCACCAACAATAATTTAGTATCAATGTATGGGTAGGACTTATTGCCGACAACTTAATCGGTCCTTTTGTTTTGCCTGGAAGATTAACAGGAGAATCCTATTCCAATTTTTTAAGGAATGATTTAAACGATTTACTAGATGAAGTTCCTCTTGGTGTCCGACGTCGTAGGTGGTTTATGCATGACGGCTCTCCGCCTCATTTTAGTCGAGTAGCCAGACACTATTTGGATAACTATTTCCCTGATAAATGGATAGGCCGTGGAGGACCCATTGCGTGGCCTGCTCGCTCCCTGGACCTGAATCCACTCGATTTTTACCTGTGGAGTCATCTGAAATCCATCGTTTACGTGACGCCCATTGACAACGTTGAAATGCTTCGCCAACGTGTATAACAAAGATGCCAGAAAATCCGAGCAATACCTGGAATGTTTGAACGCCTCAGGCATCTATGACGAGGCGTGTTCAGGCGTGTATTCAAGCGCAAGTGGTCATTTTGAGCACTTCCTTTAAAGGTAAGGCAGATACTTGTTGGAACACATAACGGGCTGTAACTCGGAAACAAAGCGATTTCGGGCATATGTTTATATAAACTTTTTTAATTGTTTTTAGGTCTTCAATCCATCCTGAAAGTGCGTCCCACATGTTATGAAACACCCTGTATATAAAGAAGAATTTCATAAAATATAGTTGCCTGAATTTGCATAAGGTCTAAGTTGGACTACTATTAACGTTCGTTAACCTCCCTTTTTTATCGGTTAGGCGTGCGATTAGTTAGGTTAAGTTAGTTTCGGCTAGGTTAGGTTAAGTTATAGGTTAGGCTAATCAGAAAAGTCTGCAGTAATTCAATTGGAGTTTACGAGTTTCGTAAAACCTTAACAAAGGACACTTGCTTTAGATCTCACCAGCACAGCGTCAACTCGCAGAAAATGGAGGGTGAATTTGTGACCCGAACAAAGTATATATATATATATACTAGTGGTGGACAGGATATCCGCATCCGCATCATTTGTAACATCCGCATCCGCACTTCTGACTGCGGATGTTATGCGGATATTACCTCTAATAAATTATGCAATTTACGATTAAATTAGCTTATAAATTAGCTTATAAGGCCCAGTCATGCACATTTCATGTAAAGTATTAATTATTAATGAACAAACAAATATATAAACCTCAAAATATAAATACGTGGTAACACAGAAAATTGAATGAAACTTGTTTCATTCAATTTTCTGTGGCTGAAACTTTTGAGAAAGTTATTATTTTTATCATAATGAAAACATTAATATTAATTAATTCTTATGCATTGCCTGCCATAATAGTAATATCACGAAATTTGAAAAAATTATGTCATATATTCATAATTCTATATTATATTGATAGATTAACTAAATATCCGCATCCGCGGATATTGAAATTAAAGATCCGCATCCGCAGATGTTGAAAAACTGACATCCGGTCCACCACTAATATATACTGAGAGAGAGAGAGAGAGTTGAAGGAATTATTATAATTATTATTATTATTACTAGTAGTAGTAGTAGTAGTAGTAGTAGTAGTAGTACATAAAAAAATTCCCTGTTAGTGATGCACTTCCTCATAACAAGTTCGTATCATCAGCAACAAGTCGTGAATATCTTTTAAAACAAAAAGAAAAGATTGAAATTTTCGCTGGCTATAAAAGAGACCTTTTGTTCCCTAATTGTCGAGAGTGATGAAATTTCTTTTCAAATTAATATCGCCTTCCTGTTTTTCTTCCATGAAACACTTAGAGAGAAAGATGTAATTAGATAGTTGCTTCGCTAAAAACTCAGAATCAAAAAAATAGAATAGTCTCAAATGACTTCGCTGACCTTGATAATTCCTTTAAGTTATACACTTTTGAGGAATATAGAGTATCGGTGACGTCATTATGATAAAACGATAACGCATTGCGAAATACCAAAATATTAAAATATCTTGTCGGGTGTTACAAAAAATAGAATAATTTCATTATGTTTATTAAGTACTGCCAATATATTAAACCTTTATCAAAGACTTTTTAACTCTGCCTATCAATATTTAGTTGGTCAACCCTTAGACCCGATTACGGCCTCCAGTCGACGTGGCATCGAGTCAACGAGCATCTTGCGTTCTTCTGTATTTATCGATTGCCAAGTTATCATGAAACACCTCTTCAGTTCGCTAAGTGTTCCTTGGTTTACACTTTTCGACCTTCTGCTCAGCAATATTCCAAAGGTTTTCTATCGGATTAAGATCGGGAGAATTAGCTGGCTATGGTAGTACTTCAATTTAATGAGCATCAAACCACGCAGATGTTGCGCGAGCCGCGCGAGCTGGAGCCAGATCATGCTGAAAAATAAATGGTTCGTCTCCAAACAGCTGTTCCGCAGACTCCAACATGAAGTATTCTAAGATTTCTTGATAAACGTGACTATTGACAGTTCTATTTACAAGTGCAAGTGACCCCACACCATTTGCATTCATGCAACTACCCACACTAATACACTAGCCGTCTTTATGAAATGGGATTTCGGCCACGAAAACCGAAAATTAAGCCGAGGTTAAATGCGAGGCAAAGGAGAAGACGACTATCCTGATACAAAGAAAGAGTTGGTTGCATGGACTGCAAACGAGTAGCAAAATGTGCTTTTTTTCAGATGTATAAAAATTTTGCGTGTCATTTGGTGACACGAGTCCGTGAGTTTGCCAGAGAAAGTCGAAAATATATTATGAAAGCTGCCTCAAGCAATCGGTCAAATTTACGGTGTTAGTATGGGTTTGCATGAATGCAAATGGTGTGGAGTCACTTGTATTTGTAAATAGAACTGTCAATAGTCACGTTTATCAAGAAATCTTAGAATACTTCATGTTGGAATCTGCAGAACAGCTATATGGAGAGGGCTACGTCGTAGCCAATGTCGTAACACCGCTTCCCGTTCATCAGCGAAGTTAAGCGACATTGGGTCTAGGTAGTAGTTGGATGGGAGACCGTCCTCCGTGTCCAGATTATGTAAAAGCTGTAGGTCCCCTCCGTCATATGACCTTAGATGTTGCGAAGGAGGTTATACAACCCCAATCATTATTAAAAAAGCTATATGAAGACGAACCATTTACTGTTTGACATGACCTGGCTCCAGCTCATGTGGCTCGTGCAACATCTGCATGGTTTGATGCTTATAGAATTGAAGTACTACCATGACCAACTAACTCTCACGATCTTAATCCGATAGAAAATCTTTGGAACATTGCTAAACAGAAGGCTCAGAAACGTAAACCAGAAACACTTAGTGAACTGAAGAGGTGTTTATGACAACTTGGCAATCGATAACTACGGAAGAATGTAAGATGCTTGTTGATTCGATGCCAAGTCGATTGGAGGCTGTATTCAGGACTAAGGTTGGACCAACTAATTACTAAGACGCAGAGTTAAAAAGTCTTTGATAAAGGTTTAATATATTGGCAGTACTCAATAAACATAATAAATTTATTCTAGTTTTTGTAACACTCGATAAGGTTTTTGCTACATTTTCTTTTTCAGAACTGACACACAGAAGTGTCTTTTTATCATACTGTAATGACGCCACAGGTACTCGATATTTCTCATATAGGTGTATAACGTAAAGGTATTATCAAGGTCATGAGCACATTTGAGACCGTATTCTACTATTTTGGTCCGGATTTGTATATAATTTGCACTCTCTCTCTCTCTCTCTCTCTCCTCTCTCTCTCTCCTCTCTCTCTCTCTCTCTCTCTCTCTCTCTCTCTCTCTCTCTCTCTCTCTCGAGGTGACTGATTTAGAAAAGGACTTGGGTGTGCTAATTAGCAGCGACCTTAAGTTTACGAAACAGTGTGTAGAGATGGAAAAGAAAGCCCAGAAAATATTGGGTTATATCAGGAGGCAATTTCAGTTTCGGAACAAGGAGATTGTGCTCTCACTGTACAATTCCCTTGTTCGGCCGTACCTGGAGTATGCTGTGCAGTTCTGGTCGCCCACCCTCAGGAAAGATATTGAGAGGCTGGAGCGAGTGCAGGCGAGGGCCACAAAGTTGATCCCTTCCGTTAGGCATATGGGCTACAATCGACGGTTACGCGCCCTGAACTTGTTTTCGCTTGAAACTCGGAGGCTGCGCGGTCAACTGATCGAGGTTTTCAAGCTCTTACGAGGGTTCAACGATGTCGATTTTAGAAGTATGTTTAGTTTAAATGATAACCCAACTCGCAACAATGGTTGGAAGTTGGATTTGAAACGGTTTAGGACTAGTGTGTGTGGGAATTACGTTACGTATAAGATCTGTGACACATGGAACAGGTTACCTTCGGAAGTTGTGAACAGTTCCTCTGTGGATCAGTTCAAGAAAAGGTTAGACGAAATCTTGCACACTATTTGAGTGTGTAAAGACATTTAGGACCTAAATATAGAGCTATTTATATATTCTCCACTTTCCTGTAAAATTTCCTTGGCTACTTTTCCAGGGTCAAGGTATTTTCTTCAACCTTTTTCCATACCTGCCTCTGGCAGGGAGGGAGCGGAGGGTGGGGAGAGAGCCTTCTACTTTTCTATCCAGTTTTCTACTACTGCTAGCATAGTTGAAAGACAAAATTTTCCCTGGCACCCGTTGCCATTGGTACCTCCTCGGTATGGGCCGCAAGGCCTTTTGAGGTACTTCTTTTCCTTGTAACTCCTTGTAACTCTCTCTCTCTCTCTCTCTCTCTCTCTCATCCTGACTTTCTTTCACAGTCTTCGCGTCTCCATCAACCCCTTGATCCTCCTGGTCTTAGGTGGAAGCCTGAAGGAGACGGAGAGAGTTCTCTCTCTCTCGAGTGAGAGTGAGTGAGGGTTCGTAGAAGAGCTTTTGTCAATGTTGGGGCGTGACGCGGTATATCTGAAGAGGACTGTAAATTTGGAACAAAATAACGTCAGGATAGTGTATAGTGTGTCGCAAAAATGAATCTGGTGTTGTGTATATGAAAGTTGAAAATATGTGGCGTATTAAACAATACGTGGAAATAAATTGTATATAAAGAAAAAGTTATGAAGCAAGGTGGTTAGGGAGACGTTTTCTAGCAAGAATGAGAGTAAGTTGTGATACGATTGTTAACCTTAGCTATACGAATTCGAGCGTGGGAGGAATTATGACGAAAACGAACAAAAAATTCCTCCTACACACACCACGCTAAATAAAATATAAATATTTTTTTTTAAATAGGAATTTGTCCCAACTTTTTAATGACATCAAATGATTATTTTCCAACTTTTTCCCTAATCACTTTGCTGGACATTGAGGTAGACATTTTGTTAAACATGCACCTGGCTTTACGACCAACAAAACTTTGGTAATTGAGTACAGACAACAGAGAAAAATATTCTTTTTTTATATATATACAGGGCGTCCCAAAAAAATGTATACACACTTTAACAGCTGATAGCTCAATTGATGTTTCTTTCTTTCCAAGTTAAACCCATTAGAATTAATAATGGCAGTCAGACTAAGCTTTGAACAAAGGAAATTCATTCTAAAATGCTACTGGAAGTGTGAAAACGCAGTTGAAGTGCAAAGACAGTTTAGGAGGGAGTTTCAAACAGATCCACCAACGCGACTTACCATCACTCGAATTAGAGATAAGTTTGAAGCCGATGGAACTGTTCAGAATGTCCACAAGAAGCGTTCCGGAAGACCACGGACATCGACAAGCCCCACAAAGCAAGAAAGAGTACTGGAAACGTATCACCAAAGTCCAAGAAAATCTGTGCGGCAAGCGAGTCGTGAGGTAGGAATTTCAGAATCGTCTGTCCAACGCATTTTGAAGCGCTGTCAATGGAAAAGTTACATTCCAAGATTAGTCCATGCTATTAATGAAGATGATCCGGACCGAAGAGTGGAGTATTGCGAGTGGTACTTGGCACGATGTGGATGTGGATTGGACGAAGGGGTTTCGTAGAATACCCTCCGCGTTCACCAGACCTCACACCACTAGACTTTTTTTTATGGGGATACTTAAAAGACAAAGTCTACGCTATAAAACCTGCAACAGTCGCTGAATTGAGAGCAGCCATTGAACGAGAATGCACACAAATACCAAACGAAATGTTTCGTGATGTTTGCGATTCCATTGCTTCGCGTTATCAGCAGTGCCTGGACCAGAACGGACGTGTTTGAAAACAGGCGTTGACAAAACAATTAAATAATGTCTGTAGATTCTATTACATTTTGAAAATGAAATGTATTTTAATAAACACTGCCTTTATAATTATTTAAAGTGTGTATACATTTGTTTGGGACGCCCTGTATATAAAGAAAAAAAAATTGCAAAAATCAACTTTCTGCGTGCAGCTCCACAAAGTTGGAACAGATCTGGAAAGTTGAAACATTTATTCGGTTATAAAACCTGATGATGCTTAGCGAAACGTCTACAATATATTTCAATGTCCAACAAAATAATTAGTAGAAAACAATAAAAATTTAGAAATTAATCATTTGAAATTACAATAGAAAGTTGAGAGGACGCGAAATTTTTAGATTTATTTTTGAATGTAGAACGACAGGAATTATACAGTCCAGCGGCTACCTTAAATCCGGCCCCCGCTGCCAGATCGGATATTTATCTAGAGTAGTTGCCAAATTATTAATTTTAACTTCTCAGCAACAAAGGATATATATATATCCTGTTGCACGGACAACTGGTTACAAAATCAGAATCACAAAATTTATATACAGATTAATAAAGATCCCATATAAAATCTCCTTTGTATAGGGTTAGGTCAGTAAAAGGCATAAAAAACAAAAAGTTAATTCGTGAATATATATAAGGGCAAATGGTTAAACTTTTTGTAATGAAATCTTTCAAACAAAAAGTAGGATAGTTTTTGAATGTAAATTAATTAATACAATGTGTTTTACAGAAACTCTCTCTCTCTCTCTCTCTCTCTCTCTATCTATATATATATATATATATATTATATATACACGCGGAAAAGTACAGCTAAAAATTAATCCGGCTCATTTTACCGCATGAATACCACATAGCTCTGACATCAATTGCCATCACACCGGCTACATTGCTCGGGTCCCCACTAAATAAGTATGAGGGGCGAAATATCGCATTAATCCGCAGTCATCTATTAAATTCTGTCATTTTTTTATCGTATTTCAAAGGCGTGTATTGCGATTTTCCGAAGCTTCGAGGCAAAAATATTTTATAAAATGGGTTAAAAAACCTTTTTCATCTCCAGTATCATCGCTGATCGCAATACGAGGATGTTAATTTGGGTGAGATGCGTGTATCATGATTTGAGGGTCGGAAAATTGAAAAATGTTGTAATTAAGCGGTGTCAGTACGGGTAAATTAGATCTCTATATGCATGACAGGGAATCCAGATATATATATACAGACCAATTTGTACCTTACATGAGCATATATATATATATATATATATATATATATATATATATATATATATATATATATATATATATATATATATATATATATATATAAATGACTTCGTTTGTGTTGATTATGTGATGTTGAATTACAGGTGAATATACAGGGTGTCCGAGAATTATCTGTACAATATTTGGCTGTTATTAAAAGTCAACCATGAAGTGTAGAAATTCCAGTGTTGTCTCATTTTACAGAGAATCTCATTAAGTTTTTTCTGATACCAAGTTGTGACAAGTTTTTTAGAAATTCCAGCGTGTCCGAACATTATCTGTACAATTTCATCTTTTAATAAAATTCTTGATAACACACGTAAAATTCTTAAACAAGATTATTTAGAATCTGTATTTTCAAAAGTTTCTTTTATTAAAGTAACGTTGTTACAAACATTCGATATGTGCACCATTAGTGATTCGCAAAACATCCAATCGATACTCCAAATGTTGCCATGTACGCTGCAGCATATCCACATCAATTCGCTCAATAGCAGCTGTGATTCTTGCTTTTAAATCATCAATGTCTGTCACTCGCGTACATTTCTAAAAAACTTGTCAAAACGTGATATCAGAAAAAACTTAATGAGATTCTTTGTAAAATGGGACAACACTGGAATTTCTACACTTCATGGTTGACTTTTAATAACAGCCAAAAATTGTACAGATAATTCTCGGACACCCTGTATAGTGTAGGGAATTTCTGTATATATAAAGTAAAAGTGGATAATAGCTACATCCAGA
>JAJOZX010000574.1:85000-160000 GCA_023014485.1 Bathynomus jamesi | reverse complement strand
TAGAGTACAATCAGGATGGAATAATTGGAGGAAGGTGTCTGGGGTACTGCGTGATAAAAGAATATCAATGAAATTGAAAGGGAAGGTATTGAAGGCGGTAGTGAGGTCTGCAATGTTGTATGGTACGGAAACGTGGCCTATGAGGAAGAATCTGGGGAAAAGGATGGATGGAGCAGAAATGAGGATGTTGAGATGGATGTGTGGGGTTACGAGAAGAGATAAAATTAGAAATCAATTTATTCGTGGAACGACGAAAGTAAGAGAGGTGTTAAAGAAAGCTCGAGAGAGAAGGCTTAGATGGTTTGGACATGCAATGTGGAGAGAGGAGGAATATGTTGGGCGACGAGTTATGGAGATGGAACCACCTGGAAGAAGGAGAAGGGGAAGGCCGAGGATGAGATGGAGAGAGTGTGTGGAGGGTGATATGAAGGAGCGAAATCTTGCGGCGGATGTGGCGTTGGACAGAAATGAGCGGCGAAGGAGGATTAGGAACAGCAACCCCACTTAGGAGTGGGAAAATGCTGCCGACAAAGAAGACAGTCGTTTCAATAATAAAAGGGTGATGCATCGATACTTCTTCATCATTATATCGAAATTAGTGTGTTACCTAGGTATTTATATATATACTGTTTTCGATAGTTTAAGTACAAAGTGATCAAAAAGTTGCAGTGCACTGATTGTAATTTGTTTATTTGTTTTTTGTTTCAGATTATCATAATTTATTATACTTATTATTATTATATTATTATTATTTATTTATTTATTATAAGTTCTACGTTATATACAGTAATAATTACAAAAAAAATAATAAAAATAAAAAACTCAGTGCACTGCAACTTTGTGATCACCCTGTATATCTTCCATTTTGGGGAGGTTTGGTCCAGTTTGTTTGTATACATGTGAACACAAACGTGGGTATGTGAAATAAATTGTGATTAAAATAATATATATATATATATATATATATATATATATATATATATATATATATACTGTATATACATATGATTATATAATGATTCCTCTACTGATCATACCCAAATTGGAATACTGCTCGGTCCTACCATCCTCATATAAAAAAGAAGACATTAGACAGCTAAAAGGGATTCAGAGAAGCTTCACAGCCAAGATCAAGGGGTGCAAAGAACTAAATTACTGGGAAAGGTTACGCGAATTAAACCTATATTCATTGGAAAGGAGAAGAGAGAGATACACCATTATTTACACTTGGAAAATAATGGAGAAACTAGCCCCTAATTTTACTCTGAACCCTGTAAATCTCCAAACAACAGTGGAAAGTAGAAAAGGAAGACTGTGTCGTGTTCCCAAATTAAAGGCTAGACAGGGAACATCCTTAACCTGAAAGAAAATAGTTTTGTTGTGAAAAGACCAAGACTGTTTAATCAATTGCCCAAAGAACTAAGGAACACGAGTGGTGTTGCGGTGGACATCTTCAAAAGAAGATTAGACGCCTGGTTCAGTCAATCCCCGATGAGCCGGGCGTACCTAGCTATGTGAGGTGGAGAGTACAAGAAACCAACTCACTATTTCACCTCGCCCCTCGAGAAGAGGGGCGAAAAGCTTGACTTTCGTGAAATGAGGAATCATCGCACGGAACATTTGAAAGTTTGAAAGGTACAGTATATATATATATATATATATATATATATATATATATATATATATATATATAATATATATATACAGCGTGTCCCAAAGAAATGTATACCCACTTTGTTCGATAATACCAGCTATGAGAATAATAAATATATTACTTTTTATATGTTTTTTAATAAAGAATTTTCTCCTGAATCTAAATATGTAATTATTTTTATTAAAAATTGAAAAACAAAAAGTTACAGATGTTTAAATTATAATTATTATTTTCGAGACTTAATGTGCGATATTTTCTAATATTTTAACCGACTGTTTTGAGATACTTATGTTTAGTGTTGATATTGAAGCATAAATGTTGTAATTATTAGTTAATTCAAAAATTTACAAATTCCATGGTTAAATGACACTTTATCTAAGATGTTCAAATTGTCGTTAGAAAAGAACAAACGTCGCAGAGTTATAAGATGTTAGATAAGGTTAGAGCAAAACTGTAGTCTTGCCTAATTAGAACTCAACGAAATGGCTAGGCTAAGCTAGGCACTAAACATAAGTATCTCAAAACAGTCGGTTAAAAGGCAGGCCAGGCCATAAAAAAAAATATTTGAAAATATCGCACATGAAGTCTCGAAAATAATAATTCTAATTTAAACATCTGTAACTTTTTTGTCCTTCAATTTTTAATAAAAATAATTACATATTTAGATTCAGGAGAAAATTCTTTATTAAAAAACATATAAACAGTAATATATTTATTATCCTCATAGCTGGTATTATCGAACAAAGTGGGTATACATTTCTTTGGGACACGCTGTGTGTATATATATATATATATTATATATATATATATATATATATATATATATATATATATATATATATATATATATATATATATACACACACACACGGTTTTCGCAAGAGTTAATTTCCTCAGACTCAATACAAATAGCAAAATTGCGAATAACGAATCATTTTTTCCCATATAAATACATGTTTTATGGGGGGATGCGTTTCGGTGGCCATTTTTCAGAAGGTAAGATGTTTGGATACGTTCCCATACGATACATAAAAGCAAGTATAAAACACAAATACAGACCTGTATTAGCATAGTGAGTTATGAATAACATCAATAAAAGAATAAACATACCTGTACTGTACTTTATTTCCTCAAACCACCCCCGACTGGGGTCAAACCACCCCCTACCTCCACTGAAAGTTTCACCACCACTGCTCTCACCTTCACCAACGACTTCTTTCCTCACATCTCGCCACAAAGACCGTGCCTTTTCTTGAATAATGGCCTGCGATACGGGCATGCTGCGCTGCGTTTGGTAGCAGGCGGAATTGTTAATTATTTCTTTTTTTTATTTGGCATTGCGAATAACGGAGCTAGGTTTGCGAATAGCGGAATTTGGTGTAAAAAAATATATTAGTATAAGCGAAGCTACGAATATCGAAGCTATGAATAACGGGGTATACCTGTGTGTGTGTATATATATATATATATATATATATATATACACACACACAGTATATATATATATATATATATATATATATGTGTTTCTTTTTCCTTCGTGGTTTTATTCATCATATATATATATATATACAGGGCGTCCCAAAAAAATGTATACACACTTTAAATACTTATAAAGGCAGTGTTTATTAAAATACATTTCATTTTCAAAATGTAATAGAATCTACAGACATTATTTAATTGTTTGTCAACGCCTGTTTTCAAACTGACGTCCGTTCTGGTCCAGGCACTGCTGATAACGCGAAGCAATGGAATCGCAAACATCACGAAACATTTCGTTTGGTATTTGTGTGCATTCTCGTTCAATGGCTGCTCTCAATTCAGCGACTGTTGCAGGTTTTATAGCGTAGACTTTGTCTTTTAAGTATCCCCATAAAAAAAAGTCTAGTGGTGTGAGGTCTGGTGAACGCGGAGGGTATTCTACGAAACCCCTTCGTCCAATCCACATCCACATCGTGCCAAGTACCACTCGCAATACTCCACTCTTCGGTCCGGATCATCTTCATTAATAGCATGGACTAATCTTGGAATGTAACTTTTCCATTGACAGCGCTTCAAAATGCGTTGGACAGACGATTCTGAAATTCCTACCTCACGACTCGCTTGCCGCACAGATTTTCTTGGACTTTGGTGATACGTTTCCAGTACTCTTTCGTGCTTTGTGGGGCTTGTCGATGTCCGTGGTCTTCCGGAACGCTTCTTGTGGACATTCTGAACAGTTCCATCGGCTTCAAACTTATCTCTAATTCGAGTGATGGTAAGTCGCGTTGGTGGATCTGTTTGAAACTCCCTCCTAAACTGTCTTTGCACTTCAACTGCGTTTTCACACTTCCAGTAGCATTTTAGAATGAATTTACTTTGTTCAAAGCTTAGTCTGACTGCCATTATTAATTCTAATGGGTTTAACTTGGAAAGAAAGAAACATCAATTGAGCTATCAGCTGTTAAAGTGTGTATACATTTTTTTGGGACGCCCTGTATATATATATATATATATATATATATACTGTATATATACACACACACACACACAGTACGTATAAAACCATTACATTTTATGCACAGAGAAAGAAGATGCGTTATTTAAAGTAGCAAAACACGTTTCGTTGATCGCTTTTTGTTTCAATCAAATAAATTAATGGTTAAAACATAATTGCTTTATTTAGAGTTACCAAAAATGTATTTAGTTGGATTCATTTTGTTATAAAAAAAAAAACCCGAACAACACTTAAAACAACACATCACGTTTTAGTTAACCACTTTTTTTGTATGGCTCAAATAAAGCAGTGGTTAAAATATAATAATTGGTTTTAATTAATAATCACCAGCAAATTTTTTGCCTTCATTTTGTTATTGAAGAATTTTATCGTTGATGTTATATATAAACACTAAAGAATTGTACTCGCGAACGACAACCCAAGCATCATCACTTTTAATATAAATTATGTACACGCACGCAACCCCGCCCATAAAGGGTTATTATTAGTTGTTTAATTTTACAAAAAAATGTGCATTTCTTTATTTTATTCTAAATATAAAAAAAAAAATTTAACGGCAAATTTTAAATTTTTGCCTAAAAATGATTTAATAAAATGTTAAATCGGAGTAAAACTATAAATACACAATTTGTTAAACGCATTCGTAACACGGGATAGCGTAACAAGGAAAGAGGTTCAACTCTGGTTAAGGTAAATGTTTTTATGTTTATTTCTGTGTATATATCATGCATAAGTGATTTTATATATATATATATATATATATATATATATATATATATATATATATATATATATAGATCGGGTGGGCAAAAAAAAAAGGGAGACCTCGAACTTTGGCTGTAAAATCCAAAGTTATGGTCAGATTTCAATATTTTTTCATACCCCGCAACTATGTAAATTTCCTATACGGTTAGCGGATTTCAAAGAAAACTAATGAAAATTAAGGATTTATTGAACATTTCTTTATGTCACTGGAAATTCTCCATTTACACTACTACTGCATTGTATGTGCAGATAAAAAGTTACAAAGTACTCGCATGTGGCGCTACCTTGATGTTAAAAAAACTGCTCGATATGTTTACCACGAACTTCTACAACCTTTTTCAGTCTAAGACGGAACTCATCTATGGCTTTATTGATTTGTTCTTGTGGTAGCTCATCCCATTTTTCCAGAAGCTGTCGTAAATGAGCGACATTTCTTACTTTGACCCGATAAATTCTCTGTGACAAAATTTCCCAAAGGCCGTAATCGACAGGATTTAAATCAGGACTGTTTGGTGGCCAAATTTAATACCGCTATATGATAATAAAAACCCACTCTAATAGACAGAGTTTATTTCCACAACAGTTTCGATGCCCACTGGCATTCGTTTTTCTGTATCCACCGAAGAGGATGCCAGTGGGCATCGAAACTGTTGTGGAAATAAACTCTGTCTATTAGAGTGGGTTTTTATTATCATATTGTGACTTTCACGTAGAAGAAAGTGAAGTTTTTTGCATTTATTAATACCGCTACCTGGTATTCTTTTGATATCTCCTGTTTTATTGATTTTCTTGAGAAGTTTGTCCAAACTTCCTGCAGTTGGCTTACGTTAATTAAAATCGCTTTAATTATCAACTTAAACCTATGATTAGCAAGATTTTTCTGGAATATTTGCCATAAATCCAATTTCTTAGCTAAAATGCTAAAAGATGGCATGCAAACCATAAAATTACCTAGTACTAACATGCTAAAATTTAATGGTTCTATGTACCGTATTTGCGGAGATATGAAGGATTTAAAAGGTTAGTTTTTTTTTGCCGACCTAACAATGCAGTAGTAGTGTAAATGGAGAATTTCCAGTGGTATAAAGAAATGTTCAATAAATCCGTAATTTTCATTAGTTTTCTTTGAAATCCGCTCACCGTATAGGAAATTTACTTAGTTGTGGGGTGTGAAAAAATATTGAAATCTCACCATAACTGGATTTTACAGCCAAAGTTAGAGGTCTCCCTTTTTTTTGCCCACCCGATATATATATATATATATATATATATATATATTAGTTAAAAGAATTTCTGGATGAAAAATGAAAAAAATAAATTAAACATTTTGGTAGTTTGAAAATGAAAAAAAAATGTTTAATTCAAATGGATTATTGTTGAAAACAAACAAACAGATTTTGTTTACTGCACGAAATTATCAACAAAATACATTTTGTTGATAAAACGAAACAAACATTTGATTGAAACTTACATATTTCTGTTTTGAGTCAACAAAATATTTGTCTCGCTGCCATGGACTTTAAGGGAAATAACCAAACTTAAAAATGCATTTTGCTCCTGAACAATCATACACCCGGACCTAACGCAAACTCCTTCATGGTCTATAAAACTAACCGTAATGCGAACTAACTGGAATTTACTTCTCAGAGAACTGATAAACCGGGCTATTGTTGTCCTCTCGATGGGGCGGTTTATTTAAAAATTATTTTGGGTTAGGTTAGGTTAGGTTAGGTTAGGTTAGGTTAACCCTTTCATACCTGATTTTCGTTTACTTTTCATGCCATATATATATATATATATATATATATATATATATATATATATATACAGTGCTTTTTTTGTGACAAAAGAGGTACTGGTACTCATATCTTGATAAATTGTAAAATTCCTCTCCCACCCCTCCCCTCAGTCGAGATGGAAACGTTAATTTATTTGAGCAGACGTGTGTCAACGTCGCTCTGAAAAAAAGGTGCCGGTACGCCGTACCGGCGCGTACCGTCACAAAAAAAGCACTGTATATATATATTTCAAAAAGGAAATCCAAATCATTACCGATTAGTAACTTTTTTTTTAACAAATTTCATTTTTGTAAGCGAACTTTTTCTCGAAAATTTATATAAAACAAAGAGGTACAACGGCTCCTCAACAAAGTTCGCAGTGATACAACATGCTGCAGATACTCAGTGTATAAAAGCACACTGAAGAAAAAAGTTAGGTAAATAAAGTGGGAAGAAATCAGATCACACATGGCCCAAATAGAGTGGAAAACAGCTTTAGAGAATAAGACAACTGAGGAAATGCTAACAACCTTGAAGAAAAGACGTTGAGAATTTTGGAAAAATATGCTCCGAAAGCACAGCCAAAAGGAAAGAGGAACTGGCTAGAGAGGCAAAAGTGAAGAATATTCCGCTAAAGAAAGAGAGTAGCGATGAAGTTAGCAAATTACGGAGACAACAGTGCAAGGAAACTAATACAAGAAAAACTGGGGTGTCGATACGGAAATACAAACTCTGATAAAGGGCCATACAGAGAGGGAAGAGGTAAGGCGGTAGAAGCAATAAAGGAAAATCCAAAATTCTTCTACAGCTATGCGAAAAGGAAACCAAAGACGCGCGCTACTATCGGGTCCTTAAGGAAAGGGAATAATGAACTAACAGACGACCGAAAAGAAATATCTGAAACATTGAGAACCCAGTATGAATCGGTCTTCAGTACCCCAAAAAGTGACAAAGCGATACCCGACATAGATGCATTCTTCGAAGAGAAATTGCAAGGAGAATGTATAACAGACTTTGATTTTACCCCAGAAGATGTAGCGACAGCTATAGGACAAATGAAATCACATTCAGCTGCAAGTCCGGACAAATGGAACGCGCTATTAATTAAAAACTAAAAATGAAATAGCTACACCCTTATAGTGGATATGGAGGAGATCCCTAGACACTGGGGAAATACCGAGCATCTTGCAAAGAGCAAACATTGTCCCGATAATAAAGGTGGGGATGGATCTCAAGCAAAGAACTATAGACCAGTATCAGTGACGTCCCACCTCACGAAAATATTTGAAAGAAGAGTCAGAGAGAAAATCTATGACTTCTTGGAGACACTGGAAAGATTCAACGAAAATCAGCACGGATTCCGAACGGGAAGATCATGCTTATCACAACTTATACAGCATTATGATGTCATATACTCGGATTTTGCTAAAGCTTTCGACAAGTGCGATCATGGAATAACAGGCAAAGTGGGAAAATGGATCTATAACTTCCTCAGAGAACGACTACAGGTCGTCAAAATTCAAGGTGTATCATCGTCAGAATCTGAAGAACGCAGCTCAGTGCCACAAGGTACAGTGCTGGCCCCACTCCTGTTCATTATCATGCTAACAGACATAGACAGTGGAGTAAACAGCAAAGTATAGTAACATCCTTTGCGGACGATACAAAGATCAGCAGAAAAATCAGCGATGCAAATGAAGTGGAGGCCTTGCAGAGGGACACGAACAAAATATACACATGGTCAGAAGATTATATATAGGCTACAAAAAAAAAAAAAAAATATATATATATATATATATATATATATATATAATATATAGTATATATAGAAATAAAAATTGTGGGAGGAGCATACAAATTTGTAAGGAAAACTACCAGTTTTAGCACTTTGCCCGAATTCAACACATGATCAAATGGATTGTTTACAAATAATTTTATAGATAATGTGACCTATATATCGTTCAGACATTATATAAAATTGGTTGTAAACAATCCATTTGATCTTGTGTTGAATTCGGGCAAAGCGCTAAAATTGGTAGTTTTCCTTACAAATTTGTATGCTCCTCCCACAATTTATATTTGTATATTTACTATATATATATGTATATATATTTTTTTTGTAACCTATATATAGTCTTGAACTCTTTATTTACTTCACTGTTCCTGAGGATGTCATTAGACGAAAGCGCTTGAGCACCACTCTGTGTTTCCTTTCCTTCGTGGTTTTATTCATCATATATATATATATATATATATATATATATATACACAGCGTGTCCCAAAGAAATGTATACCCACTTTGTTCGATAATACCAGCTATGAGGATAATAAATATATTACTTTTATATGTTTTTTAATAGAGAATTTTCTCTTGAATCTAAATATGTAATTTTTATTAAAAATTGAAGAACAAAAAAGTTACAGATGTTTAAATTCGAATTATTATTTTCGAGACTTCATGTGCGATATTTTCTAATATTTTTTTTATGGCCTGGCCTGCCTTTTAACCGACTGTTTTGAGATACTTATGTTTAGTGCCTAGCTTAGCCTAGCCATTTCGTTGAGTTCTAATTAGGCAAGACTACAGTTTTGCTCTAACCTTATCTAACATCTTATAACTCTGCGACGTTTGTTCTTTTCTAACGACAATTTGAACATCTTAGATAAAGTGTCATTTAACCATGGAATTTGTAAATTTTTTGAATTAACTAATAATTACAACATTTATGCTTCAATATCAACACTAAACATAAGTATCTCAAAACAGTCGGTTAAAATATTAGAAAATATCGCACATGAAGTCTCGAAAATAATAATTATAATTTAAACATCTGTAACGTTTTTGTTTTTCAATTTTAATAAAAATAATTACATATTTAGATTCAGGAGAAAATTCTTTATTAAAAAACATATAAAAAAGTATATTTATTATCCTCATAGCTGGTATTATCGAACAAAGTGGGTATACATTTCTTTGGGACACGCTGTATATATATATATATATATATATATATATATATAAATGGGAGTTTGGGCTGTGGTAACCAATTGTGGTTGGTTTCAGTTGTCCATATACAGTATATATATATATATATATATATATATATATATATATATATATATATATATATATATATATATACACATTTAACTGCAATGACTTGGAAATTATATGGAATTCAATCATAAAATGATAAAGTGGTAACATTTATTAAATAATTAAGAGTAGGATTCGACGTGACGCCCATCAGTATCCCTGCACAGCTCAAATCGTTCCGCAGCATTTCTAAACACATTCTGGAGCATTTGCGGGGTTTTGTTATCTGCAGCAGTTCGTATACATGTACGTAAGTTTTCAAGACTCGTAATCTTCGTCTGATAGACGTGCGACTCGATAAAGCCCCATGCAAAGAAATCTAAAGGGGTTAAATCTGGTCATCTCGCTGGCCAAGGTCTGTTGCTTCCGCGTCCGATCCAGCGATTTGGAAAACGTCCATTTAGATAATCCTGAACAATTTTGGCATAGTGACAAGGAGCACCATCATGATGATAGACGACGGTACTAACAATCCTATCCCCGTCGTCTATCAACATGATGGTGCTCCTTGTCACTATGCCAAAATTGTTCAGGATTATCTAAATGGACGTTTTCCAAATCGCTGGATCGGACGCGGAAGCAACAGACCTTGGCCAGCGAGATCACCAGATTTAACCCCTTTAGATTTCTTTGCATGGGGCTTTATCGAGTCGCACGTCTATCAGACGAAGATTACGAGTCTTGAAAACTTACGTACACGTATACGAACTGCTGCAGATAACATTACCCCGCAAATGCTCCAGAATGTGTTTAGAAATGGCGGAACGATTTGAGCTGTGCAGGGATACTGATGGGCGTCACGTCGAATCCTACTCTTAATTATTTAATAAATGTTACCACTTTATCATTTTATGATTGAATTCCATATAATTTCCAAGTGCTTCACAAAAATAGATCCTGACTTTATGTACACCCTGTATATATATATATATATGGGATGAATTTCACATTTAAACGTGAAATGAATGAATGATGCAAATCCACAAGGAAAATTTTTCCTTTTTTCCTTGTGGTCTTGCATCATATATATATGGTAGATATATGATAGATAAATGGTAGATAAATGGGTACCCTAGGTGGCCTAGTGGTTACAACGCTGGGCTGCTGATGGGGCGTGGTTCGGATTCCACGTTAAACTGTAGGTCTAAGGTGGAGTGAAAAGCTTGACCTTCGTCAGAATGAACAATTCGGGTGGAAGCTAACCAAAAGTATATATACAGGGTGTCCCATAAGACTGGAACCATAGGGTAAAATAAGTAATTCATGTTTTTCCGTTTATGCATCCAGATAATTCTGCTCGTAGGAAATCGGAGTCAGAGGGAGGTCGCTGAGGAATTTAACAGACTGCATTCGTACCGCGCGCCGATAACACAGCTGTGTAGGCAAACTTGTAGCAAAGTTCAGGGAAACGGGATCCATAGGAGATAAACCACGCAGTGGACCTCCGAGGATATCCACCGACGATGACACAGCCGCCTCCATCCTCGCTCATTTCACAAACAGTCCCCAAAAGTCTCTTCGGCGTTTTTATTGCCGTTTTTATCATTTTGCCCCATGGTTCCAGACTTACGGGACACCCTATATATATATATATATATATATATATATATATATATATATATATATATATATATATATATATATGGTTTGTGAGCTTATACATAAATGATCTTTACATTTTCTTTATAAATACGAGTACAACGAGTGTATACACATTAATTAGTTTCTTATCTACTTTTACACATTTCTCTTCAACAAAAAATACTGCAAAGTTAGAAACAAAAGGAAAACGAACTCAGAGACCAAAAAACAACATCAAAAAATAAAAAACAAAAATGTTATTAAACTGCCGTCAAACACAATGTTACGTGAATACCTCTTCAACTTTGTCAAGTATTCAAAAATATTTTCAAAATCAACACAAACTATATGCGATATTCAGTGTTAAGGGCAGAACCCAAATCAAAGCAATCCTCTCTCTCTCTCTCTCTCTCTCTCTCTCTCATATATATATATATATATATATATATATATATTAGTGATGTAGCGGATGTCATTTTTTTCACATCCGCGGATGCGGATGCGGATGAGGATGTTTGATTTCAACATCCGCGGATGCGGATGTCTACATTTTCGTTATTTTTTAGGATATATTCGAGATTTGTTGTGTTTAACGTATATAATAAGTTATTATATAGAGAGAGCTGTAGCTATAATGTAGTATAATTGATTAATTGTACAATAATTGCTGTACTTTTCTCTGAACATATAAAATAATATCAAGCATCTAACTAATATAGAAATCAATTAGTAAATTCGTCTGCAAATAAATTCGTTATATTTTGTTGAGTTTCAGCCACAATTAGAAACCATAATTGTGTTACCAGGATGCGGGACGTGAACCCAACTCAAATGCACCCCACCGACCTCTTTCCCCAACCTCCACCCTTATAGAAAGAGATCTTTAATTAGCTTGATAACTATTTACATTAAGTTTAAAGTTTTATTAGGCATATTTATAAATGAGTAATTAAAATAAAGTAAACTAAGATGTTCATCGTTTAATGTTCAAACTTAATTATAGGAAGGTTATGCTTAAGGAACATTAATTTTCTGCTTTTTCTGCTGCCAGTCTGTTTCTCTTTTCATCATATATTAATCCAGCACTGCTAAATAATCTCTCGCTTGGTACGTTTGTTGGAGGACAGGCTAAATGTTTCCTTGCAAGTTTACTCAAGTATAGATAGATATTCTGCGTATTTTTCCACCAACTAATAGGATTGTCACATGCAGCCAGGCGTTTTTCTTGGTGATAGCTCTCGATCATTTTACTACATCTTTTGACATCGCGTAGGTCTCGTCATTGCTGCTTGACTCAAGAAACTGAGAGACAGATTCTGTGATAGATTTGCTTGTTGAAGGTGTTGGTTCTGTCACTGAAACTTTTATTCTTTTGGTGGTGGCGAAGCGACAGATTCAAGAGATTGAAGCTCTTCAACTGCTTTGCCAAGTGATGATTTAACTCGTTCTAATGTACTAGGTGAAAATAACTTAGCTTTGTAACGTGGATCTAAGTAGGTTGCAAGAGAGTAACTTCATACAAGAACAGCCTCTCGTCTTGTCGCTTGCATCACTTTTGCGCACAATGAACTAGTTCTATTAATATAGTAGAATTTGATAATTTCCGCTTATTAATGACGTTTTATCTCAACGGTCCACATCCGCACGACATCCGCAGTCCAAAGTGCGGATGCGGATGCGGATGCAAGAAAATGTGCGGATGTTCCGCGGATGCGGATGCGGATGTGACCTACATCATAATATATATATATATATAATTACCGCAGATGGAGGTATTAAATGATTTTAGTTCCACTTTAAAGCCATTATTTCTTCTTGGATTGTGGTTAAATGAGAGTAATTTCCTGTCTATTCCAATGAGCATCTTGAAAACTTGAATAAGCTGACCGTGCAACCTCCTGGTTTCTAAGATAAACAGATTGAACTGCTCTAATCTACGTTTGTAGTTGTGAAGTCTCATTGAAGGGATCAATTTTGTGGCCCTTGCTTGTACCCTTTCCGACCTTTTTATATCCTTCCTAAGGGATGGAGACCATAACTGCGCGCAATATTAGAGTTGAAGTCTAACTAGTGAATTGTAAAGAGACATTACAATCTCCTTATTTCTAAATTGTAACCGTCTTTTAATATAACCTAGTATTTTTAAGGCCCTCTTTTCGACTTCTGCACAGTGTTTTGACGGTTTGAGATCATTACTGATATAAACTCCTAAGTCTTTCTCTAGATCAGTCTCAGTGAAGTTCCTCCCCAAGAGAGAGTAATCGGTCTTCGGGTTCTTGTAACCTATGTGCATTACCTTATATTTGTTCAAATTCAGTATCATCTGCCGAGTACCAGACCATTCGCCCAGCCTTTCAAGATCATTTTGAAGCGTTCTTACACCCTCCTCATTACCTACACTATTTCCTAATTTGGTGTCGTCTGCAAATTTAGAACCTGTACACAGGAACCCAACGTCTATATCGTAATAGCAGAGACGCAAAAACAGAGAGAGGGAAAACGAGGGGAAAAGGGGAAAAGCAAAATTATAAGATGAGGATGGGTGGGGGGAGAGCCTGATAAAAAAAAATTATTTAATATATATATATATATATATATATATATATATATATATATATATATATAATATATTATATATATATATATAAGCGTGTCTGACGTCATACTATAAACTTTAGCGGACACTGTTATTATCTTCCCACGGTTAGCATGGCATTCCCAGGAATCTCACTTGGTGCAGATGCCAGACTCAGGAATGCATTTGTTACTTCCCGGAAAGTGTCTCATACTGCCCATGCTGTTTTCTTGCCACGTCCTGCAAATGCCGAGACTGCGTCACATCCTATGATTGCATAGAACACTGGAAGTGATTTCGACTTTTCAAGTCCCAGGCAAGCGACAAGCTTGTTTGTTGCTATGTAGCGGAAGTTCTTGTGCCACCCAAACAATAAGCACCACCATATCTGTGTCTACAGTGCGGACGAATATTCTACGATGCCCATACTTCATAGCAGCTGCTGTATGGATCATCATGCGCGTGTCAGCTTCTTCGTGAATGCAAGAGGTCAGATTCGGGGAAAGATTCGTCGTGTTGTTGTACGACCGCACATACACATGCTCCGAGGTCAACCTGGCAAGGAAAAAGCTCTTTGCCAAGAAAGGACAACCCCCTTGAGGGAATACCTCCGACACGGGCAGCCATTGAACAGCGCGTGAAGAGAGCAACTTACCAGGGTGGACATTGTTGGGGATAGACTCTTGTCCCACACTGCCATTACCATATGACTGGGGGTGGGTGGAGAATGAAGATCAGTTTGAACCCCTTGTGAACAGCACTGCCGGAAGCTGCCAAGTCCTGCTACGAACTGATCTCCTGTGGGTGCAAAAACGGTTGTAGAGGGAGATACATGTTTATTGTTTATGAAGGCAACACTGAAATGCACAGCACTCTGTCCCTGTGAGGGTAAGTGCCCATGCTGAGGTGAATCATGCGTTAAACAGTTGGATTGTACATAAGTCTGTAATTCACATCGCTGTCTTGTGTCTTTTATGTGCACTTTTGACGCATTATAAGTCAATGATAAACTCACAACTTCTACATGCATTGTATTGCTGACCCAGTCTGGTCGAGAGAACACCAAACTAACAAAAGACATTAAATTTCTTTAATGTGTCACACGTTGATTTTTGTCACAATGCTTAATACTTGTATGTTTAAGGCTGATTCTGTTTAATGTAACTGATATAAGATGAAGTAACGTGTGCAATAAACATGTCAAATTATTAATAAATAGTTATTCTCCAGGAAATTGCCTCATCTGGAACTAGTTCAGGGAGGCAGTACCAGGTCTATGTGTAAAAAAAAAAAGGTGGATCGATGTGACTTTTCGGCCATATTTTGAAACATGATTGCACGTCTGCAAAATCAAGTAGCCTCGTATCTGAATATACTTATTATAAGCTTCTCTGCAAGTGTGCCAAGTTTCATGTTTCTATCACAAAATACATAATCAGTTTGCTATGCAGCCGCACTACTAATAGGACCGTCAACCCATTGACTTAATAATTATCATCCGCAAATTCCAATAGTTTTGAGCACTCAGAATCAGTTGTTTTGTTTTCCCAATTTATATTACCGCAGTTAAAAGCACAAAAAATTACACTAATCTTATTATTCATTGATCTGTTTAATTGATTATACAAGTTTATATCCTTATCAACGGAGTAGTGAGAAGGCCCATATACTAGAAATAGATGTACTATTTTATTGTTCAAATTTAATTCAATTCCCAATATTTCATGAGCAGAAACAATATTACTATTTACTGGGTGCAAGCCACGAGCGTATATAAAGTACTCCGCCTCCTTTCCTTCCATTCCTATCTTTGTGAAACATTTTGTAACCTACCATTTCAAATTCTCCTACAATGTCCCTTGATTCAGAATGAATCCAGGATTCAGTTATTCCTATGATGTCAAAGTTCTCAGTTTTGACTGGCGCTATAAATTCCATTAGTTTGCTTCTGATTGACCTGGCAGTGAATAGCACAATTTTAAGAGATTTTAAGTAACTGTTTTCCTATTTGATCCGAGTCGTTTCCCGAAGCAGGTGAGTCAATTAACGCTGAGGAGGGAGCTTAGTCAGACAGTACACTAGTAGTCTAGTAGGATTAACGACTGGTTGAGTAGGCTCAATTAGTGGCTAAGGGCGGGAGTCTTAATTTTTTTAAAAGATTATACAAATTAATGTTCAGAAGATCGCCATATTTTTTCTTACTCATTTGATTAAAATGAATCCCATCCGAGCCAACGTATTCTCCGCTATCAAAAAATGTAGGTCACAAATCAACAAACTGTATTCCTTTACTCTCGCAAATGCGTCGTTCAACTCTATTGTTTATGCTAATAGCTTTACTTAAGGTACAGCCACTAGCGAGAGAGAGAGAGAGAGAGAGAGAGAGAGAGAGAGGAGATTTGTATTAAATTAAAAATGACCAAAACAAATCCGGATTAGCAGAACATTTCAATCTGCAAATTAAATACAGGTAAAAGAAGGAAATGACAGGTAGATAGTTTAATTAATTTGATGGTGGAGGTGATAAAGTCTTGTCAGGGGAACTTTAGCTGCCCTCAGGACAATTCAGCAAGGGACATCAATGTTCTTAATTTAAGCTCATACACTAAGAATTAACCTTTTAAGTAAATGAAAAGCAATATTTTTAACCTATTTATATATATATATATATATATATATACACAGGGTGGGCGGAAAGTAGCTCCCTATTTTGGATTGGTAAAAAAATATGTATATTATTCATTTATTTCAGAAAAAATAATATGAAAAGGTAGGCATACATGGTAGGTTTTCTCTAAAATTCAATGTGGGCTCCAACTCTTTCCACCAGCTTCTGGAGCCGCCCAGGAATGGCGTCCACTGACTTTAGCAGGAACTCCGGCGGGATGGAGGACATGACTTCCCGAATTCGGTCCTCCAGTTCTTCCAATGTCCTCGGTTTGGTGCGGTAGACTTCTTCCTTTACCCACCCCCAAAGAAAGAAGTCGCACGGTTACCGCTGAAAAACGGCAGAATCGGTTCAGTGTAACGGTGTGGTGTGGTATGACCTCAGATCAGGTTGTGGGCCCGTTCCTTCTGCGCAACACCATGAATGCTGAGCGGTACCTTGCTATGTTGCGAAACGAGGTCTGGCCGGTTGTCAGCACATGGGAGAACATCGACGATCTGATATTTATGCAAGATGGCGCCCCTCCGCACTTCGCTCTTGTTGTCCGTGAGTGGCTGGATGCCCACTTCCCTGGGCGTTGGATGGGTCGTCGTGGTCCACATCAATGGCCAGCCAGGAGCCCCGACTTGACACCGTGCGACTTCTTTCTTTGGGGGTGGGTAAAGGAAGAAGTCTACCGCACCAAACCGAGGACATTGGAAGAACTGGAGGACCGAATTCGGGAAGTCATGTCCTCCATCCCGCCGGAGTTCCTGCTAAAGTCAGTGGACGCCATTCCTGGGCGGCTCCAGAAGCTGGTGGAAAGAGTTGGAGCCCACATTGAATTTTAGAGAAAACTTACCATGTATGCCTACCTTTTCATATTATTTCTTCTGAAATAAATGGATAATATACGTATTTTTTTACCAATCCAAAATAGGGAGCTACTTTCCGCCCACCCTGTATATATATATATATATATATATATATATATATATATATTATATATATGATGAATAAAACCACGAAGGAAAGGAAAAACAAAAAGGTGCTCAAGCGCTTTCGTCTAATGACATCCTCAGGAACACTGAAGTACATAAAAGGTTACGGCCTATATGTAGGTTACAGAAAGAAAAAAAATAAATAAATAACATACATACACACAAACATACATATATATATACATATATATATATATATATACATACATATCTACACACATACATATAATATATATATATGCAATCAACGGAGAAGTAAAAATAAAAATTAAAAATTAAAGATTAGAGGATTAACAAAGAGGCATACAGATTTGTAAGGAAAAATATCGATTTTTAGCACAAGATCAAATGAATTAAAAATACAAATTTATACTGGAAATCTACCCGGGTTTTAACACTTTGCCTTTTAGAGTCAAGTTTCGATATATATAAAAATAAAATGAAGATTAAAAGTTAATAAAGTAGCGTACAAGTTTACCAAAGATTTAGTGTCCTACCCTTTTTATCTAAATTTGTTTTGAAGGAATTCAAAACAACAGGATCGAGTTGAAAAAGACCTTTGCTTATGTTGAAGTTATTTGAAAGTTGGATAATGGCAGACTCAAGAATATTTCTATTGACAATGTTGCTAGAATGAAATAAAACTGAAGCATTATTCCAATCAATACAGTGGGTAACTCTGACAAATGGACAAAAAGAGCACTGGACAACTGTCCTGTTCTAACGGAATATTGATGCTGTTTTATACGTGTGTGCAAATCCTTTCCCGTCTGACCTATGTAAAAGGAATCACATTGTTTACACCCAATTTTATAGATAATGCCTGAATTATTGGTAGGGCTATTTTTTACTATGATATTTTTCACAATATTGTTATATGAAAATACTACATTAATATCCAAAAGTTTAAGTACATTAGCAATGCCTAAAAAGCCCGGGAAAAATGGAAGTACTAAAATATTTTTGACAAAGTACGAGTGTTATTATTGACACGATAGAAAGTTCGTTTTGCCTTGTTGAGACAAGATTCCATAAACGCAGATGGGTAACACAGATCACTTCCAATACCGTTGATTTTTTCCAATTCGGCATCGATGTATTCCGGACTGGCGATCCTAAGGGCGCGGAGAAACATTGATGAAAAAATGGCCTTCTTAGTGGTGGTGTCATGTCCCGAGTAAAAGTGTACGTAGGACAAATTGTTTGTTGTTTTCCGATAGATACTAAACTTAAAACCTGGGCTTTCCCTATGTACCCGCACATCCAAAAATGGGATTGAATTGTCTTGTTCCACTTCTAAAGTAAACTTAATGGAGGGGACTTGATCATTTAACTGAAGGAGGAAGTTATCCAGGTCACGATTCATGGGCCAGATACACAAAATATCGTCGACGTACCGCAACCAAGGGATGCCAACCCCCAGGATTCTCGGAATGTAAGTAATTTCGAAAAACTCCATATAAATATTGGAGAGGGGCGATAAGGGGTTGCCCATGGCCATCCCAAACACTTGTTGATAATACTCGTTATTGAAAGTGAATTTACAGTCTTTGATGCAAAGCTTAATAAGTTCCAAAACAATGTGTGAAGGTAGTGGCAGGTCATACTTATGTAATTCTTGGGAGAGAAAGTCAAGCATATCATCAATCGGCACTTTTGTAAACATCGCCAAACATAATTTTGTAACCGTTATTCCCCAACCGTGGATCCAACCTTTGTTTGATGAAATTTACAACGAGTTGCGTCGGAGAACTACTTCACTTCCTAACATTTTGGATCGGAAAATTAAAAGTCTCATTCGAAATAGTCAGTGGAGTAAAAAAAGCAAGCTCAAAGTGTGTTTTGAACCTTTCTTCGAAAAACATTAGTGACGATGCAAAAAGTGCCCTTGGATATGGTATGTCCTTTTTTATTGTTAAAAAACCTTCGGCTTTACAAATTTGTTACAGTCTCGCGTGTTTTGAAAAACAGTGTAATCTCCCTCAGTATTTGTTTAACATAGTTAAAGGCCTCGTTTATAGTGCGGCGAATGGTAATTACGAAGATAACTTTCCTAAACGTTTTCGCGTTGGCCTCTCACAATTAAAAAAAGATGGGGAGCTCCATATTACTAAAGCAGACAAGGCTAACACCATAGTTATTATGGACAAAGTGGACTACATCGGAAAGATGAACGAGCTTCTCCAGGACCCCGCCACATACAGCAAACTTAGGAAGAACTCGCAGGATGACGTCATCAAATCATTTAATAGTGGCTTGAAACGCATTCTCAAAGATCATAAGGACTTAATTCCGCTTTTCATGTCCACTTCACCTTCTCTGCCCTACCTTTACGGTCTTATTAAAACCCACAAACCTGGCAACCCTATGCGCCCTATTATTAGCTCGGTGGGCTCTATTACTTATAAACTCTCCAAATGGCTTGTCAAAGTCTTGTCCCCCATTCTCGGAACTATCTCTGATTCACATGTAAAAATTCCATGGACCTTACTGAAAAATTGAATAATGCACGTACTGAAACTAACGATAGATTGATCAGTTTTGACGTTTGTTCATTGTTTACAAAAGTGCCGATTGATGATATGCTTGACTTTCTCTCCCAAGAATTACATAAGTATGACCTGCCACTACCTTCACACATTGTTTTGGAACTTATTAAGCTTTGCATCAAAGACTGTAAATTCACTTTCAATAACGAGTATTATCAACAAGTGTTTGGGATGGCCATGGGCAACCCCTTATCGCCCCTCCTCTCCAATATTTATATGGAGTTTTTCGAAATTACTTACATTCCGAGAATCCTGGGGGTTGGCATCCCTTGGTTGCGGTACGTCGACGATATTTTGTGTATCTGGCCCATGAATCGTGACCTGGATAACTTCCTTCTTCAGTTAAATGATCAAGTCCCCTCCATTAAGTTTACTTTAGAAGTGGAACAAGACAATTCAATCCCACTTTTGGATGTGCGGGTACATAGAGCCCAGGTTTTAAGTTTAGTATCTATCGGAAAACAACAAACAATTTGCCCTACGTACACTTTTACTCGGGACATGACACCCCCACTAAGAAGGCCATTTTTTCATCAATGTTTCTCCGCGCCCTTAGGATCGCCAGTCCGGAATACATCGATGCCGAATTGGAAAAAATCAACGGTGTTGGAAGTGATCTGTGTTACCCATCTGCGTTTATGGAATCTTGTCTCAACAAGGCAAAACGAACTTTCTATCGTGTCAATAATAACACTCGTACTTTGTCAACAAATATTTTAGTACTTCCATTTTTCCCGGGCTTTTTAGGCATTGCTAATGTACTTAAACTTTTGGATATTAATGTCGTATTTTCATATAACAATATTGTGAAAAATATCATAGTAAAAAATAGCCCTACCAATAATTCAGGCATTATCTATAAAATTGGGTGTAAACAATGTGATTCCTTTTACATAGGTCAGACGGGAAAGGATTTGCACACACGTATAAAACAGCATCAGTATTCCGTTAGAACAGGACAGTTGTCCAGTGCTCTTTTTGTCCATTTGTCAGAGTTATCCCACTGTATTGATTGGAATAATGCTTCAGTTTTATTTCATTCTAGCAACATTGTCAATAGAAATATTCTTGAGTCTGCCATTATCCAACTTTCAAATAACTTCAACATAAGCAAAGGTCTTTTTCAACTCGATCCTGTTGTTTTGAATTCCTTCAAAACAAATTTAGATAAAAAGGGTAGGACGCTAAATCTTTGGTAAACTTGTACGCTACTTTATTAACTTTTAATCTTCATTTTATTTTTATATATATCGAAACTTGACTCTAAAAGGCAAAGTGTTAAAACCCGGGTAGATTTCCAGTATAAATTTGTATTTTTAATTCATTTGATCTTGTGCTAAAAATCGATATTTTTCCTTACAAATCTGTATGCCTCTTTGTTAATCCTCTAATCTTTAATTTTTAATTTTTATTTTTACTTCTCCGTTGATTGCATATATATATATATATATATGTATGTGTGTAGATATGTATGTATCTATATATATATATGTATGTTTGTGTGTATGTATGTTATTTATTTATTTATTTTTTTCTTTCTGTAACCTATATATAGGCCGTAACCTTTTATGTACTTCAGTGTTCCTGAGGATGTCATTAGACGAAAGCGCTTGAGCACCTTTTTGTGTTCCTTTCCTTCGTGGTTTTATTCATCATAAATATTTTTCACGTGTTACTTTCGTGAAATAATTTTCATATATATATATTATATTATATATATATATATATATATATATATATATATGATACCGTGCATGGAACAAGGAACTCTTCTGGGAAAATTAAATCTACTATAGTCCGAATAAGTAATGGTAAATGACAAACACTATTTTTTGGGGGCCTCTGTGCGAGTGACCCGTTGCCCACGTCAGGCTAACAATCATGAAAAAGAAAAAACTATAGTGTTTGTCATTTACCATTTCTTATTCGGACTATAGTGGATTTAATTTTCCAAGAAGAGTTCCTTGTTCCATGCACGGTCTGTGTGTATCAAGAAAGAGCCTCGGGGGACCATTCTGAGTTCAATCCCATATATATACATAAAAGCATGAAATTTTTGTGTATCTTCTCTACACATGAAATTAATCCCCTTGGGCAAAATATGCTTTAAGTGATGTTCTCTCAGCTCACAATACTTACACGATACTTTCGAAAGAAGGGTCTTGGCCCCCTGACAGCCAAGCTATTTTCCTTCAGTGTTGAGGAGGTTCCTTGTCGGGCCTCTATATATAATATATATATATATATATATATATATATATATATATATATCGGGTCGGCAAAAAAAAAGGGAGACCTTTTAAATCCTTCATATCTCGGCAAATACGATACATAGAACTATGAAATTTTAGTATGTTAGTACTAGGTAATTTTATGGTTTGTATGCCATCTTTTAGCATTTTAGCTGAGAAATTGGATTTATGGCAAATATTTCAGAAAAATCTTGTTAATCGTAGGTTCAAGTTGATAATTAAAGCGATTTTAATTAACGTAAGCTAACTGCAGGAGGTTTGAACAAGTTCCTCAAGAAAATCGATAAAACAGGAGATATCAAAAGAATACCAGGTAGCGGTATTAAATTTGGCCACCAAAGTAGTTCTGATTTAAATCCTGTCGATTACGGCCTTTGGGAAAATTTGTCACAGAGAATTTATCGGGTCAAAGTAAGAAATGTCGCTCATTTACGACAGCTTCTTCTGGAAAAATGGGATGAGCTACCACAAGAACAAATCAATAAAGCCATAGATGAGTTCCGTCCTAGACTGAAAAGGGGTGTAGAAGTTCGTAGTAAACATATCGAGCAGTTTTTTTAACATCAAGGTAGCACCACATGTGAGTACTTTATAACTTTTTATCTTCACATACAATGCAGTAGTAGTGTAAATGGAGAATTTCCAGTGACATAAAGAAATGTTCAATAAATCCTTAATTTTCATTAGTTTTCTTTGAAATCCGCTCACCATATAGGAAATTTACATAGTTGCGGGGTGTGAAAAAAATATTGAAATATGATCATAACTTTGGAGTTTACAGCCAAAATTCGAGGTCTCCCTTTTTTTTTGCCCACCCGATATATATATATATACCGGGTGTCCCCGTAAAGTGTTTACACATCATATTAACATATATATATATATATGTTAATATGATGTGTAAACACTTTACGGGGACACCGTAAAGTGTTTACACATCATATTAACATATATATATATATATATATATATATATATATATATATATATATCAACATGCACACTTTAGATGATAGTAATATGCGCTGATGTATTAGTATATTTATAGTACTTAGTAATAGTAGTATAGTAGTATAGTAATGGTGTATTGTACTTAAATAACACTAGTATCCCTTGTTACAGGAAATGGCGGCATTGCAATTATCATTTGAGCAACGTAAGTGGATTCTGAAGCACTACTGGAAGACGGAGAATGTGGCTGAGGTACAGAGACATTGGAGAAATGAGTTTGGAACATTACCACCATCACGGGTAACAATTACAAGATTACGTGATAAGTTTGAGACTGACGGAACAGTGCAAAACGTCAACAAAGGCCGATCTGGAAGACGTCGCACTTAAACTGACAATGAAAGTGTTGAGACCGTGTTACAGGCCTTCACAAACTCTCCAAATAAGTCTACAAGGCAATGTTCTCGTGAGACTGGTGTTTCTAAATCCAGCGTTCATCGCTTTTTGCGACGTGAAAAGTGGAAACCGTACATACCTAGATTGCTCCATGCAATGAACGAGGACGATCCAGATCGTCGAAAAGAATTTTGTGAGTGGTTTTTGCACATGTGTGATGAAAAACAATCTTTTCCTGATTTCATTGTTTGGTCCGATGAAGCCACTTTTAAACTTAATGGTACTATCAGTAGACACAACTGTGTGTACTGGGCCACCGAAAATCCAAACGTAACAGAAGAACGAGCACTTCATCAACCAGGAGTGTCAGTGTGGTGTCGTCTGTCTTCCAGAGGACTGATAGGGCCATTTTTCTTTGAGGACACTGTCACAGGTGCTGCTTACTTATCAATGCTGCAAGACAACATTGTACTTTCAATCAGAGCTCTTTTTTGGGACGAAGAGTGTTACTTTCAACAGGATGGCGCGCCATCACATTACCACAATGACGTTAGAAATTTTCTCAATGTTTGTTTTCCTAGAAGATGGATAGGACGTAGGGGATGTACGGAGTATCCACCACGATCTCCTGACTTAACACCCCTAGACTTTTACTTGTGGAGCACTCTGAAGAACACTGTGTATGCTGAAAAACCAAGGACACTACAAGCCTTGAGACACGAAATTGAAATAGCCTGTGCCAACATTCCACTCCGAACAATCCGAACAGTATGCCGATCTGTTGCGCGCCGTTGTCAAGAATGTATTGATGCTAGTGGCGGACATTTTGAACATTTAAAACATTAAAGTAAGCAGCACAACCATGAAGGTATATACTGACGCTGCTGGCTGATATTTCGAACATTTAAACATTAAAGAAGCCTATTTGCTATCTATTTATTATCCGCCTATTTTGCTTATTGATATATATGTTAATATGATGTGTAAATATTTTTTTGGGACACTCTGTATATATATATATATATGAAAAGAAGGACCAACACAACGGCAAACATTTTCGTTTATTTTTTGTACTTCAGACGTTTCGACAAATCTCTTGTCATCATCAGTGAATTAAGTCTTAAAACCTTAAAACAAAAATAAAAATAATGAAAATTACATCAATACAAAATTAAAATCATTAAAATTAAAACCTTAAAACAAAAATAATGAAAATTACATCAATACAAAATTAAAATCATTAAAATTACATCACTACAAAAAATTAAAATCATTAAAATTAAATTAAATTACCTCAACTGGTAGAAGATAATGCATTTCTTTACCATTACGAAGAAATTTGGTTGAAAAGTTGTCCTAATAGTTTTAAACCCATATATTACAGAAGATACGTGGATGACACTTTCTTAATATTTAAACATCCTTCACACGTAAAACTTTTTCTTCATCATCCTTATAAGCAACATAGTAATATTAAGTACACATGTGGAAACAAAACAAATAATAGTTTACCTTTCCTGGATGTTCTAGTTAAACGGGCTAATAATAAGTTCCAGACCTCACTATTTAGAAAACAAACTTTTACTGGCTTGGGAACCAATTATTTAAGTTGTATGTTTTATAAATATAAGATTAGTGCTATAGTAACATTATTAACAAGAAGTTACCGTATTTGTTCAGATTACTTTTCATTAAACGAAGAATTTAAATTTTTAAGACAGTACTTTATTAATAATTACTACCCTTCTAATCTTTTTGATAACCAATTAAAGAAATTTTTAAACAACACTTTTCATACTAAACTCCCCATAACTACAGTACAAAAAGAAACCAGATATATTAAATTACCTTTTTATGGTTATTTATCATTACGTATTCGAGGTGAATTGTCCAAACTGCTGATCAAGTCTAGTTATCCCCAAATAAATTTTAAATTCACCTTCGTCAACCCACTTAAATTATAAATTTTTTAAAGTTCAAAGACAAATTCCCCAAAACTGTATGCCCTAATGTTGTTTACAAATACACGTGCGACAGCTGTAAGGCTGCGTATATTGGCAGTACTCAACTCCAACTGGAGGTACGCCTTTCTCAACATTTGGGCTTATCAGTCCGTACCAACCGTCCCCTCAGTAGCCCACCACAATCCGCAATTAGAAACCATAGTAATGAAAACAACCATCCCCTTCACAAAACTCAGTTCGAAATTCTAACTAGATCCAATAACCTTACAGAACTCCGAATTTTAGAATCTTTGTACATCTATAGAAACAAACCCTCCATTAACAATAATAGTTCATCTTACAAATTACAGCTCTTTTAACTAACCAACCGATTTTCATAGACATATCATACCTTCTAATTTACTGACCATACAGTTTTCTCTTAGTTTTTGCCAAGTATGGAGGTTGATGTAAACATTGTGTATTTACCAGTTGAGGTAATTTAATTTAATTTTAATGATTTTAATTTTTTGTAGTGATGTAATTTTAATGATTTTAATTTTGTATTGATGTAATTTTCATTATTTTTATTTTTGTTTTAAGGTTTTAAGACTTAATTCACTGATGATGACAAAAGATTTGTCGAAACGTCTGAAGTACAAAAAATAAACGAAAATGTTTGCCGTTGTGTTGGTCCTTCTTTTCATCTGTAAGCTTCGTTTCCCTAAGGAGAAGTCAATAGCTTTGATATGTATATATATATATACAGTATATATATTAGAGATGTACCGAATACCGAATAAGTAATATTAGTTATATTTGGGTCATTAGGCGTCAATGTAAAAAATCAAAGCCTTTATCAGTTTGACAGCACATAGAATTAATAGTAAATGTGAGAAAAAGCAGTATGTTTTAGCCACCAAAAATCCAAAGTTGTCAAAAAGAATTGGACATCTGTTCAAAGGAGTCACGAGTCAGTCGCGACGCGAACCCTCTTGACTGGTGGCATCATAATGGCGAAAGATTCCCGAAACTATTAGTACTTGCTCGCAAATATCTCACCACGCGACCCACAAGCGTACGAAGTGAACGACTGTTCAGTTCTGCGAATAATGTAATTACCGACTCAAATCATTTAGCTCCTGATGCTGCTGAACGACTAATTTTTCTATACGATAATCTATTTGCCTTAAATTTCAATTGTTAGGTTTTGTTTTTGCGGTAATTATTATCATTGCATGTTCAGTTTTTTTGTAAGGTAATTACTTATTAGTATCACCATACAAAGTTGGATTTGTTTCTAATTAGTCTTTGAAATAAAACAAATTACATTTGGAGTTCCTGTTCTTAAATCACGTTATTTACCCGAATTATCAAATATTCCGTATTCGGTTAAAAACAAAAACTATTCGGCCGAATACCGAATATCCTAATTTTTCTACCGAATGCCGAATATTAGGTACATCCCTAATATACAGGGTGTTATCAAATTATGTTTCATAAATTAGTATACATATTGAGGACGTCAAAGTGAACAAAAAAGTTCCTATGAAAAGAAATCCGCAATCGCTTCGTTTCCGAGATACATTGCTTGCTTTTTTGCCGAGGACGATCCAATTAAAATAAAAGTCATTAAAGTTTATCGACGGTCAATTGAAAGAAATGTAGGCTTCGATGGTAATCGCCTTTTAGGATACCTTTCAGCATACCGGGGTTGGGCAGCAGCCGCGTTGCCTAGTATCTTTCCTAACATGAGATGCATATCAGCAAGTTCTTCAAAAGAATATTGTTCCATAACGCTCTGTAACATTACATAACAGTGACGCATGAAATGAGGGAAATAATTTTGGTTTCTAAAATGACAACGAACAAAATACTATCAAAACAAACTAAAAATATCTATCTAAACAAACAACTACGACTTTGATAAACTTCAATGACTTTTATTTTAATTGGATCGTCCTCAGCAAAAGAGCAATGTATCTCGGAAACGAAGCGATTGCGGATTTCTTTTCATAGGAACTTTTTTGTTCGCTTTGACGTCCTGAATATGTATACTAATTTATGAAACATAATAAACCTAATTTAATAACACCCTATCTATCTATCTATATTATATATATATATATATATATATATATATACACACACACACAGGGGCGTCGATTGCTCTAAAATAGTGGTGGGGGAGGGGACATTTCGCCTTCAAACAGCGAATCAAACAATACTCTGAGTAGCTGTTGCGTGTAATATATCAATGTCGTAATTTACCATTTACCCGTTTTTTGTATTTTTCTCAGCATGTTGAAAAAAACTCAATTGTATCTAATCATTTTGTCTTTCTTTATTTAAACATTTTTTTTGGCAGAAATAAGAAACGCAATACAAACTATTTATAATATTTAACCTTTCATGTAACATAATATCACACATATGTTTAACCGAAATAAATCTTTTATTACCCGTAGACAACAGAGGTCAATGTGCATAAACTGATAACAAAATATGTTCGTGAAATATAAAACAAATAAACTGCACTTTAATCACACTTTGATATTGAAAATGATACGTAACAAAATCGTTTATTTAATTAACATATTGTTCATGACAAAAATTTATAATATTGCTATTACATTTGCATATGCATATAATACGACATATAACGTCTTATTAGGTGCCATTAATAGTTAGCATTTATAGCAATTCATCCACGAAAGTGGGGGAGGGGGGGGTGGACAACTGGTAGATTGTTCCTCCCTTTGCAAAAAGTGGAGGGGGACATGTCCCCTGCGTTCCCCCGCAATCGACGCCCATGTGTGTGTATATATATATATGTATATATATATATATATATTCACTGTACAGAGAATCGTGAATTATGAATTATCAATACAATGTATGGTGGTATTTTTATAAATGTTTCCTTCACCGTCACATAAACGAGTCAAGAAGACTAAAACCACAATATTTATCGTGCATCACCAATATATATATATATATATATATATATATATATATATATATAGCCGATGAAGTAGAATGCATGCTTGGTTCACAACATGAACGAACGTGTCGAGCTTTGATTGGAGGTGAAACGAAAGGAAGGCACTTTCGTCAACTGCTTTAATTCGGTTAAAACTTTTTGCTTAAAAGTATTTGTTATTATCTCTTTATCATTTGTCAAGTTATTGAAACAAATGTAAGAAAGGTCATAATTCGTTGCTTCGCTGCATGCACATCTTTTTTGAACGTTTTATATATATATATATATATATATATATATATAATATATATATATATATATATATATAATATATATATATATATATACAGGGACGTCGACAGGGGGGGATACGGGGGCTGCAGCCGTCCCCAAAAATAAAATTATAGGTTTGATATTTCTATGCATTACTTATGAGTAAGTACGCCATGCCAAGTACCTTCAGCAATGTTTATTTATTGTAATACATTTAGGAATGTTTTTTTTACTCATTTACACAATTTAATATATATATATATATATATATGAGATGAATTTCACAATTAAGCACGTGAAATGAATAAATGATACAAACCCCACAGGGAAAGGAAAAAGAAAAATGATCCCAAGGCCTTTTGTGTATTCAGAAGTACATTCCCTGACGAGGTGTACTTCTGAATACACGAAAGGCCTTCAAATTATTTTTAATTTTCCTTGTGGCAGAAGCTAACCAAAGGTTACCAAAGGTATATATATATATAACCCTCCCGAAAAGAAATTCTGGCTACGCCCCTGTAATATATATATATATATATATATATATTATCATGTCTCCGAGATTTTTCCCCAAAAGTTTATCCACTACACCCTCCTCCTCCTCTTCTCAGTGATCCTCAGCCCCCACCTGTAACCTATGCCAACCTCCAAAAGTTGTGTTTAAGATTTTGTGAGGCAGTTGCTATGGCAACCAAAAGATGCTGCTCTTATTCCCTTAAAATTTGATCCAACAAATACAAATTAACTAATAGATATGGGCGCCCGGTAGCTCAGTGGTTATATATATATATATTGAAATAATGGACAATTTTGCCTTCGGCATAAACTTAATCTCAAGCCCTGTATCAAATTCCCTTCCTGTAAGTAACAGTTTTTCTTTATGTGTATATAGGCATAAATATTTATAAAATTAAGGCTTTTCTTTGGGAATTTTCAATTTTCAAATATACGAATTTCGTTCAGGAATATAGTATATTATACCCGCAGAAAATCTTCAGGGCATTCAAAGAGGAATATCACCCAATATATATATTATATATATATATATATATATATATTATAGAATTCTAAGCCAGAAGCTTCCATCTTATTGGAAGGAAGTTGCATCAAATTCTAAGTGATCCATTAAGATATTGTAGCAAGACGAAATGCAGGCTATAGATAGGGGTCGCATATATATATAATATATATTCAGTACATTTTGGGGAGTCTATTCAACGAATAAATGTTATGTAATACCGTACTGCAATGAATAAATACAAAGCTATTACGACATACGACATTCGTCTATACGAAACGAATTATCAAAATTATGGAAAATTAAATATATTCTAGCTTTATATATAATATGAACATGGCACTAACTTTTTTTCAAATTTTGTAATTTTTTATTAGATGCAGGAAAGGGTGTCTCGAGGACAAGATTGGAAATAGCTCCATTTCGGTTCGACTTTATAGAGATAGAAAAAACCAGAATTTCAATCGAGTAAAAATAGCGTGAGTTCGCGAATAGAATTTTGTTTTCCTCTTTCTGTTGCGACGAAATATTTTGTCACGTCTTATATAAGGACAGAAGGAAAGTATATCGATGTACGCTTTTTGAGAAGCGATTTAATAACAAAAAAAAATATATATATATATTTAAGAATTTAATAGCTGCTCTATTTTTGTGTATTTTAACGTAATGCAATTTGGAGAATGACCCTCATCAACTTCTTTAAAAATGTTCACAATAATTAAAGTTTCGTTTAAAAATACTACGCATTTTCATTTTTTTCAGTCTTTTATATATAGTACAGTTTCGGAAAAAAGTTCGCCTAGAAAAAGTTTCTAGAGAATAAGAAATTACTAACCGGCTCAAAGTTTATTAGTTACCAAAAAGAATGTTGCCAATTAGTATTTTTTACGTTATTAAGATATTTAATTTCCAAGCGAACTGTTTCAAAGGTACACTTTTTTCTTTAGATTAACTTCCAGTCACTAATTCTGCCGTGACCACTTCAGCTAAGCAGTTCTGTCATAACTGACCCACATTTCTGAATTCTGTGAGGAATCCCTTGTGGCACTCACTGGCACGTGTCTGAGGAGTGCCAGGTGTGACACTCGAAGACGCGTGCCACATACGAGTGGCAAACATTATCTCGTGTCTCCTCCCGGTATCTCCCAGATTTTTGATGGCGAAATTGTGGTAATTATTTAATATCAAAGTATGGTGAAATATCTTTGTACATCACTCGAAACAGCAAACTTTAATCGTTGGACAAGAAAAGGTTGGTTATCATTAACTTAATATTAAAAATTTTGCTTGTTTTTAAATTAGAAGAGGCAACGTTTGGTACAACCAAACACACACACACACACGCACACAAATATATTATATATATATATATATATATATAATATATATATATATATATATATATATATATATATAAATGTCCATCTCGATCCAACTTTTGCATTAGTTTTCATCCGTGCTCATTTTTTATCCAGTAGCTCCTACGGTTCATATTTGTTATATCTTCAAATTTTTAATCAATCCTTGTGTTAAGATAGCTTGGGGGAAAGGGGAGGGGGTCCATAAATTTTTTTTAGAGAAAGCGCCTCTTCACTGTATACAATGATTATTTTTTCAAATTTCACCCCCGTGTTAGGATTTTAATTAAAAAACTCGAAATCAAATAATCCCTACTTCATGCTACCTCAGGCTTTTGTACATCCAGCGATTTATTTTAGGTTAGGTTAGGTTAGGTTAACGTAACCTCAAAAAGTATCTCAAACAAAAAAGTTCAACTATTTGCAAAGTAGGAATTAATGGCTAGAAAGGTGGCTTCCAGTCGATGGGAATTTAGGTATATATATATATATACACCACTTAAGAAACAAAGATAATTCCCACTCCACGTGATGCTCCCCTTGCTGCTTCTTTCTTCCTTTCCCCTTACCCCACCTCATCCACCCGCCAGTGCTTGGGACCCAAATTTTGACAAAAATGCTTCAAGGGTGTAATCGATAGTTTCACCTCTCGTATACAAGAGCTGGAATTAGAGCTTGTTCGACCCCTTGCAAAATTCCTCGACTTCGACTTCGACTTAGTTTTCTTACCTCTCAACTTTATATATATATATATATATATATATTATATGTGTGTGTGTGTGTTCTTAAATGTGTACATTAATATTGTTTTCTTTATCTCTTGTATTTATTTTTAAGTTTTTATTCACTAAAATTTTACAAAAGCATAAGAATGTAGAGGAAGTCAATTTTAGAATTAAGGGGTAACTTCTTTTCCCCTCAGATACTCCTCTCGAGTGTATGAAAAAATATGTAAAATTGAAAATATATTCAGAGTCTTTCCTTGCATTATTATCGTACAATCGTATGAATGACATCATATGATCGGTGCAAAAAGTCCTGTTGCAAAATGCTTATGTTTATTATCGATATTTATGAGCAAGAAACATGGAGTTTCACGTCAGGATTTTTTAAACAGATTGTACATTGCGGTTAACACACACATATATACGAGTGTGTGTGTATAACTGTATAATATATATTATATATTAAAAGAGTAAATGGGTATAATATATATATATAATATATATATATATATATATATATATATATATATAATATTATATATATATATTATATATATATTATATATTATATATATGGGAATGAACTCAGAATGGTTCCCTGAGTTTTTTATGATACACACAGACCGTGCATGGAACAAGGAACTCTTCTGGGATAATTAAATCCACTATAGTCCGAATAAGTAATGGTAAGTGACAAATACCATAGTTTTTCTTTTTCATGATGCAAGCCCGACGTGGGCAACGGGTCTCTCGCAAAGAGGTCCCATAAATATAGCTTCCCTCACCAGCTATCTGCAAAGCAGACAGGATCCAGCTTTGGGACAAAGCTTTGTCCCAAAGCTGGATCCTGTCTGCTTTGCAGATAGCTGGTGAGGGAAACTATATTTATGGGACCTCTTTGCGAGAGACCCGTTGCCCACGTCGGGCTTGCATCATGAAAAAGAAAAACTATGGTATTTGTCACTTACCATTACTTATTCGGACTATAGTGGATTTAATTATCCCAGAAGAGTTCCTTGTTCCATGCACGGTCTGTGTGTATCATATTATATATAATATATATATATATATATATATATATATATATATATATATATATATGCCTTCTCTGTCTCTATCTATACAGGGTGATTCATAAATGTGTTTCATAAGTGGCAGGGTGTATTCTTGCGAGAAAAGTAAAGAAAAAAGACCTATATATAAGCATAGGTCGAGAAACTCGTAGGTTTCGAGCTATAGCACGTGGCAGAAAAATGAAACTCCTAAAGATTTTTTACATTTTATGCAAATACACAGGGTGATACATTTGCTTCATTAAAGTAAATGTTCGAAATTCTTTCCTACTTCTTGAATACATGCCTCAGCACGTCGCACGAGTGATTGTCTGACACTCAAAAATTCCTGGAGTATTACGGATCGTTTCGCAATTGTCTCGAACTCGTTGCCACAATTCGTCACGTGCTCGGACTTCTGTAACATAAACTAGTCTTTTCAACCCGACAAGTAATAAATCAAGAGGATTTAAATCTGGTGACCAAGGTGGCCACGGAACAAACCACAGCGTCCTATCCACCTGTGAGGATACACATCATCGAGATATTCCTTTTAGGAGTTTTATTTTTCTGTCGAATGCTATAGCTCGAAACCTACGGGTTCCTCGACCTATGTTTATATGGTCTTTTTTCGTTACTTTTCTCTCAAGAATACACCCTACGATTTATCAAACACATTTATGAATCACACACACACACACACACTAACACCTATACCATTTACAATTCTTATGTATATGTTTTAATTTTAACTTTAAATTAATAACCTCTCTTTTTAAACATAAAAGCCAATTATTAATAATGGTATCAATGATTAGCATTTAGTATGGCATTCCTTTGTTATATAAAATGAATGGTTAATCGTCCTTTCATAATTGCACGAAATATCTGTACATCACATTTTTTATAATTTAATTACCTGTGTATAATTGACATAGCGTCACTACCATGCACGCCGAGGCTTCATTATGGCATGAATGACCCCCCCCCCATATATATATATATATATTATATATATATATATATATATATATATATATATATATATATATTATATATAAAACTTAACTAATAGTGCATTTCATCCAAATAGTGCCAGCCAATATATTCATTCTATAAACGGAGAATTAAAAAGAGCTAAATGTACTAGACCTAAAAGAAAAGTATTTGAAGAATACAGTGATAGTAGGTCAAAAGCAGATTGAGAGTAGATGACGCGGTCCTCTTCTTGACAAGCGAGATCCTCTGAAACTAAACGTAAAATACCAAGAGCACACTTCCACGGATCAGAGACAACCTTTATACTTTAGTCTCAATCGACAGTTTCGGAATTAAAGTTCACCTAAAATCAAAAAATGTTAATGCATAATTACCAAAAATGGCAATTATTAGTAAATTTTTCAAGCTTTTTCAAAATTTAATGTTTGTAGGCGAATTTTTTTCCGAAACTATACCTTCGGCCTTGTTTATTCTCTATTTCAAAGTACACACAGCGGACAGGTTTTAGAATGTAAATAGCAGGTAACGAATATCTTTTATTTACGCCTATACATTCTTACCGCTAAAGAGTATCAATCGTTTCGTGTTAATAGTTTGCGCCAACCACTGACAAGCAACGGGTAAATTGTCTTTTCCCTCGTTAACAAACTTCAAGGCAGTAGTATAATCGCAAATGCCGAAGGGGTGGGAGGTGCAATTGCCAGTGCCAGTGAGGGTAAACGAGGAGAAAGAGGAAAAAAGCAAAATTTTAATGTCTCAAAAGGGGTGGAGGGTGGGAGGTTGATAAGGGGGAAGGGTGATAAGGGTAGGGGTGCCGCCCCCAAAACCCAATGTTGCTCTGAACATGGAGTAACCTAATGAAACCTAACTAAATTAACTTAAACTTGAAATTTATATATACACACCCTAGATCCATGTTCCAAAGCTGGATCCTGTCTGCTTTGCAGATAGCTGATGAGGGTGGGACATGGATCTAGGGTTTAAAGCAGCCTAGCCCTGCTACATTTAGAACCTCAATATAAGCAAAAGACTCGCTGCCTTCACGTCATATTGAATACATCAAAGAAAAAGGGGTAACTATTATATTTTTAGCCAAAAACCAAAACTTAAACCTCAACTGGCAAAATTGAGCGTCCACTTTTCAAGGCACATAACATGTCCGTTTCAAGATGGGAAGGTTGGGAAGATGGGAAGATATATATATATATATATATATATATATATATATATATTAGGGTGTCACTTAAATGCAAAGTTTGAAATTTTCATGCTGACACCCCGCGAATCTATTCCATTGGTAAAAAAAACATGGTGACTGAAAAATCTTTTATTTGAATAACTATAAAAGGTCGCCCCCGCCTTCCAAAGTTTAATGCTTGCGCGGCGTCTCCATAATCGTTCATTAGATATCTATATATCTCTATATATGTGTGTGTGTGTATCTGTGTGTGTCTGAATATCTGAGAAATAAAGTGAACAATACTTAACGATTCACCGTTTCTCATTTCAGCTACGTGATTTCTGGTGATGGAAACCCGGAAGTGTATATACCTATTAGGGGCAGCGGTTGATGAGGTGAAAGGATGCAAGCTTCCTTCCTACAGGCAAGCATTCGGTTACTTCCTTTACCTTCACCATGAAAAGAAAATGACAATACGTGACGCGTTGAGGAAGTCACTTCGAGCAGTGATGTCCTTCTGGGAGAAAGCTCACATTCCAACCAGACTCGAGACACACTGCGTCAGCAAACTGGATAAAGTCTTCGAGGAGTGGAAAGGACTCAAAAAACACGCCTCAAGGACGAGCGATTCACACAAGACGAAAGAAAAAGAATTCATTGAACGCCTCGATCGTCTCTTTGACATCGCCCACGCTGATTGTGAGAAATTGGTCAAGTACCAGAGGATTGGGAGTTCCTTCAGCAGCAGCGCCAGAAAGGACGTCCAGGTTCAATGGCAGGTTTGGACATGACCCATCAGCGCCAAGTCAAAGATTGTACTCGACGTCGGGAGGAAGAGGAGAAACGAAGAAAGCGATCAGCAGCTGAAATGGAGGCAGTATCCAACGAAGCGGTTTTGGAGTCCTCATCCTCCAGCTCAGATGATAGCGAAGAAAAAGGAGCATGTGGTGGTTCGTTAGCGTCTAAACAAAGAGCAACGAAGAACATCATGACATCGGAATTGGCGGCAGCGCTTGATCGCACGCAACTCTCGTCAAGAAAGGCCACATATCTGCTGTTTGAGGCAGCTTCCAGCTTAGGGCATGATGCTAGCGACTACAACATCAATCGTGGATCCATTCATCGTCAGCGTGAAAAATTCCGTACCCTTAAGGCTCGGCAACTGAAGAGCGAGTTCCAAGGCAATAGTCCGTTGACTGTTCACTGGGACGGAAAACTCATGCAAGATCTGACGTCACGAGAATATGTTGACCGCTTACCTATTCTTGTATCTGGCTCCGGGACAAAGCAGCTCCTCGGGGTGCCAAAAAACTTCTGTCAGGAACCGCGCTGGCACAAACAAATGCCATCATAGATTGCCTGAATGAATGGGAGTGACCGATCATGTCAATCTATGTGTTTCGACACAACCGCGACAAACACAGGCCACCGTGAGGAACTTGTTCTTCTGGAAGAAAAGTTGGACGTGACCTGTTACACTGCGCGTGCAGACACCATGTACTGGAGTTGTGCTACAGGCGGCATTCGCAGCATCGCTAGATTCAGTATCTACCGGTCCAGAAATTCTGCTTTTCAAGCGCTTCCATGATTATTGGACCCGCATTGACCAGCAACAGTTCCAAACTGCGGACACAGATGCGTTCACCAAAGCAGCTATTTTTAAGCATAGAACGGAGCTCATGAGTTTGCAAAATCACAAGCACTTCAAGTTCGTGATGACTATCAGGAATTCCTCGATCTTTCCGTCATCTTTCTTGGAGGAGTTCCATACAAGGGACTAAACTTCCGCGCCCCTGGTGCTATGCACCGGGCGAGATGGATGGCTAAGGGGCTCTATGCCATCAAGATCTGGCTCTTCCGAAGACAGTTTAAACTGACGAACACTGAGGAACGCGGAATTCGAGATATCTGCCTCTTTTCTGTTCTAGTTTACATGAAAGCGTGGGCAACAGCTCATCTGTCCATCGAAGCTCCGCTGAATGATTGGGAATTGATGAGGACGCTCCTTCGATACCCGCACAAGAAGATCTCTGATGGTACCAAGAAGCTGTCTGCGCACCTGTGGTACCATTCGGAGGAGGCAGTGGGTCTGGCGTTCTTTGATGAGAGGATATCGATGGAAGTGAAGTGCAGCATGGTTGCAGCGTTAGATCAAGAAGCCCCTCACATGCCGCCAAAACGACCTTTGGTTCTTGATACTATGTTCCTCAGTGACAGCAAAGGACTGGAGCAACTGATCACAAAGAACACCCGAGGATTCTTCTCAAAACTTCAGTTGCCAGATTGCTTTCTGCTCCACCATCCAGTTCATGGACGTCAAACTCTGAATACGTGCAAGCTCGGGATGTGGTCTCCAAACTTGCAGTGGTGAACGACAGAGCAGAACGGGCCGTGGCTCTGGTGAAGGAGCTGAACGGAAAGTTGACAGTGAAAGAAGAACAGCTCCAGTTCCTCGTTCAAGTTGTCACTGACCACAGAAAGCAACACCCAGCTCCGAACAAATCAGCATTAGTGAGGACGCGAAAGAACTAATCACTGATCAGCGTATGAGCACCAATTATTCTGCTACTGTATATGTATTTTATTTCTCAAAGTTTTGCTTTTGTTGCTCTCCATTTTGTACCATTATTCGCCAAATTATGTCTTCTATTTTGATTATATAATAAACTGTTTGTATTCTTTGCGTTTTTAAGTGTCTTACTTTCGTTATTTCACCAAATTGCCTTGTTTTTTATTATCTGGTTCGGCCCAAGCTGTGAACACTGAACAGCTTGTTGACGTCAACAAATGGGTCTTGTTTTCAGTGACGAGGGCGACCTTTAAATGATGACCAATCAGGACCAAATTTCTCTTCCGTATGTTTTACACCAAATGGAACAATTGTAGGGGGTGTCATAAGAAAATATCCATCGTTTAATTTCCCCCCTATTACCTAGTGACACCCTAATATATATATATATATATATATATAGTGGAGCTAGTTTTAGCCGTTTAAGGTGATAATGATTTAATTGTATGCAACGATTGATTAAGGCAATGACTGATTGCTTTATAATGATAGGCTGGGTTAATAATTTATGATGTAATACAGTATCACCGATTGGAATGAATGGTTATTTGATTAGTCCACCATACTATTGGAAGTGACCGAAATGGCAGCGAGGTCACCAGCTTGTTTACGCCCAAGCAAATTAATATTAAGGTTATGAAAGACACCTTACTTTTGTAGTTTATTATGAAAATAAATCCGTTATTTTATTCACTGTGATATAACAAAGAATTGACAGTAATTAATTGGTAGTTTTACGTTATGCTTATGGCATAGGCTTAGCTAATAAGATGAAATGTTAATAGCTTAATTGACACGTAATAAATAATGTAATACTCATCGATGGTATGTAAATGGCATGCGACATGAACATTGAATGGGCCTAGTAATGATATAAAGAATGCACGTGCGTTTGGTACATTGAATGGAAAATGACACTGATTAAGTAGGCTAAATGATTGCATGGATGCACATAGAATAATTGATGTGGCCTAATAATAATGGATTGAAATGCTTACACAAATATCATTTATATATAGAACATCATGTGATGTTAAATGATTACGTCAAGAGAATATTTGTAACACACAATATATGACTTGAACATAATGACGGATGATACGCGGAATAACGGTATTGAAATGACACTTGAATTGGATGACAGGCCTACTGCGTTTTCACGAGAGTCATGGACGCGTGATTACACACTTTGGGAGTATAGCCTACCGTTCGGCGGTAGGCTAATGTAGGTTTCAAGAGTACTTACGAATATGATGTACTTAGCTTAGGGCATGTAAAACTTGAAGCGGGCTGAAGACGAACCTATTACGCAGATTCGAGCTGTCGTTGTCCGTTAAGCCTCTTGAGATGATGGATGTAGGCTTCGTGGAGCCTGAGGTGATGTTACTTCTCGAGGTGCAGGCTGGCCTTATGATCAGCCTGTGGTGCGGAAGATATCTCGAGGAACGTGGAGAAACTTGAAGGCCGACCCGGCAAACCGCAGGCCCGAAGTGATTCCGGTTGGGCCTCGTTGGATTGCTTCTGCAGGTGGTCTGTAGATCTTACGTGAAGACAAATTGTAGGCCCTGAAGAAAGTAGCGGCCGTGGCCCCTCGGCCAGGGGGCCGGAAAGCGGTTGGTGGACGTTCGATGACGTGCGAGCGAGAGGTGAGTGAGTGAGTGAGTATAAAGTGGAAGCTCCTTTTATACCGTAGGCCTGTGACGTAGACTTCATTCTTAAGACGTTTGTCCACGCGTCTTTTAGTGTTAACGGTTTTTCGTTCGCTCCCATTGGGAAAAATAGACGCTCCATTGTTTTGACTCTTGCCCACGTGTGTTCCAACTGTTTTATGGTAGCGTGGAAAGAAAGTATGTCTGTCGATTTGTTGGTCTATTTCTTGTCGATCCGCTACAAGTAGTTCCCTCTCAGAGACGAAGGAACGATACTGAGAAGAAATACCATTCTGTTGGGAGACCTGATGAGGCCACTCCGAGATTTGACGCTTGGCCTGGTATGTCGTGGAATTCCTGACGCAGGAAGGAGTGAAGGTCGTCAGATGCTCGGAAGAGGAAACGGGTGTATGGGGTGGGGGTTCCGCAGGGGGGTGGGGTTGGGGTACGGCAGGAATGGGGGACAGTGAGGAGCGAACGGAGGAAACGAGAGGGGGGGGGGACTGTGTTGGTGGTCGAATGCTGTGCCCGTAACTCGTCGCGTGGTGGTTCTCGTTGAGGTCGCTCCTGCCGCAGGGGTTGGACTTCGGCAGGAATGTGGAGCAATGAAGAGTGGACGAAGGAAACGAGAGGGGCCGGGGAACTGTGTTGAGTTCGAATGCTGTGCCCGTAACTCGTCGTGTGGATGTTGTCGTCGAGGTCGCTCCTGCCGAAGGGAGAAAAAGAAACGTCGTTCAAGTCCACGAGCAGCAGGAATTAATCCACGGAATGATGCAAAGAGACAGTTGATGAAGGCAGGGGATCGCCACCCTGTGCCTGAAGTGTCTGTTTTGCAGTTTGCTTGTTGCGTGGAGGCATGTGTGCACTCTGCTCGTTGATTGAAGAATGCTTTCTTTTTAGGCCTTCCCGTAGGGAATGGGGAAGGGAAAACCCGTCGTGCTTACGGAAAAAAAATTCGCTGATGCAATGAGGCGCGTCACCAGATTTATCGCCAAATGATTTACCGTACAACGGCCGAGACGGGACCGTTGAATATTTTGGACGAGGTGGTGACGAAAGAATGCGCCGTTTGAAACGAATTTGGGACTGACTGCAGCGCTGGGGGGGTGGGGGGTGAGTGTTGTCCTGAGGCGTTAGGTGGTGATTTCGTGAGTCCCTCCACGATCCGTTGACGCGGAGCAGGACCCAATGCCAGTGGTGGCTTCTCCAAGGGGTCGCCGCGCCCCTGCCGTCAGGAGGCAGTGAGACTCGACTCAGGGGGACGCACTCGGGAATTTGAAAGTTGCGGTGATTGTGCGACGGCACATGACCGCGAGACAGTAAGGCATTAAAGTACCGCGCGGAACGAATATCACTGTTTGCAAGTAGGCCTAGATAATTTCACTGAATTTAAGAATACCGTACGTACATAGAAATTTTTTAATGTGGCTGCAAAAAAATGAAATGGTCAATAATAGCTAAACACAAGGATCGCTGTGAATAAATAACGTAAAATAAGTTCGAGTCACTCCGGGGTTACACCAATTTATAGTGGAGCTAGTTTTAGCCGTTTAAGGTGATAATGATTTAATTGTATGCAACGATTGATTAAGGCAATGACTGATTGCTTTATAATGATAGGCTGGGTTAATTTTATGATGTAATACAGTATCACCGATTGGAATGAATGGTTATTTGATTAGGTCCACCATACTATTGGAAGTGACCGAAATGGCAGCGAGGTCACCAGCTTGTTTACGCCAAGCAAATTAATATTAAGGTTATGAAAGACACCTTACTTTTGTAGTTTATTATGAAAATAAATCCGTTATTTTATTCACTGTGATATAACAAAGAATTGACAGTAATTAATTGGTAGTTTTACGTTATGCTTATGGCATAGGCTTAGCTAATAAGATGAAATGTTAATAGCTTAATTGACACGTAATAAATAATGTAATACTCATCGATGGTATGTAAATGGCATGCGACATGGAACATTGAATGGGCCTAGCATGATATAAAGAATGCACGTGCGTTTGGTACATTGAATGGAAAACTTGACACTGATTAAGTAGGCTAAATGATTGCATGGATGCACATAGAATAATTGATGTGGCCTAATAATAATGGATTGAAATGCTTACACAAATATCATTTATATATGAGAACATCATGTGATGTTAAATGATTACGTCAAGAGAATATTTAGATAACACAAATATATGACTTGAACATAATGACGGATGATACGCGGAATAACGGTATTGAAATGACACTTGAATTGGATGATAGGCCTACTGCGTTTTCACGGAGTCATGGACGCGTGATTACACACTTTGGGAGTATAGCCTACCGTTCGGCGGTAGGCTAATGTAGGTTTCAAGAGTACTTACGAATATGATGTACTTAGCTTAGGGCATGTAAAAACTTGAAGGCGGGCTGAAGACGAACCTATTACGCAGATTCGAGCTGTCGTTGTCCGTTAAGCCTCTTGAGATGATGGATGTAGGCTTCGTGGAGCCTGAGGTGATGTTACTTCTCGAGGTGCAGGCTGGCCTTATGATCAGGCCTGTGGTGCGGAATATCTCGAGGAACGTGGAGAAACTTGAAGGCCGACCCGGCAAACCGCAGGCCCGAAGTGATTCCGGTTGGGCCTCGATTGCTTCTGCAGGTGGTCTTAGATCTTACGTGAAGACAAATTGTAGGCCCTGAAGAAAGTAGCGGCCGTGGCCCCTCGGCCAGGGGGCCGGAAAGCGGTTGGTGGACGCGTGCTCACGTGATGACGTGCGTCCAAGTGTAGAGAGTGAGTGAGTGAGTGAGTATAAAGTGGAACTCCTTTTATACCGTAGGCCTGTGACGTAGACTTCATTCTTAAGACGTTTGTCCACGCGTCTTTTAGTCGTTAACGGTTTTTGTTCGCTCCCATTGGGAAAAATAGACGCTCCATTGTTTTACTCTTGCCCACGTGTGTTCCAACCTGTTTTATGGTAGCGTGGAAAGAAAGTATGTCTGTCGATTTGTTGGTCTATTTCTTGTCGATCCGCTACATATATATATATATATCGTGTGTGTGTGTCTGTGTGTCTGTGCACATAGTTTGCTTTTACCTCGTGGGAGTGGACGCGTTGTTTCTCTCTCTGTATTAACATCCAAATAAAAAAGGAATAAACTTCTCGGCGGTTTATTCTGTTTACACCCGAAAGTGTATAAAGTATCAGTGAATCTGTGCATATAAATTTTAAAGTGAAATTCATTAAAATTAGGAAAGTGCAATACATTTTACATAAATTATCACCAGTTTAACGTATATATTTAAACCGTAATACGGTTGGCATTCGAGAAAAGTTTGAAACAAGGCAGGAAAAAGGTCAGAAAACCCTCGTGACCATCGAAAGGAAATAAAAGAGAAAGGAAAAAAATAAATAAATAATTTGTGTGTGTATTTCTTTTTACGTTAATTAATGAATAGCATGACCATGGGTCCAAATTCTCACTTAATCTGCAATTTGTGTGATCTGGAAACGACTGAAAATGCAGGAATGAGATGTAATTTCTGTCAAAAACTGCACGACTATATCTGCGTGAATTGGGATGATAGGAAAATATCCCTCGTCTCGAACGCTAAACAGATCGCGGGGGGTCAAATTTCCGTGTGACGCATGTACACAGACTGTAAACTCTTTTGCGGTATTTGAAGAAATGGAGAAATCGAATACGAGTGTCACAGAAAAGGAGAAAATAATGGAGAAACGAGAGTCCCGGAATGTCCCAATGCAGCAACGGGTGGATGAGAGACAAACAAATAAAAATATAACACGGAATGAAGACGTAAAGGAAAGAAAAAAAAGATGAGTAAAATTTGCGATGTAGTAAAACTCCCCAACGAGGAAAATTATAAAAAGATAAAAACTAAAAACGTAGGATATAAACAACCGACAAATACTGAAAATGTAAGAAAGGACAAGGATACTAGTAAAAACAATGATAAGAATAATGAAAATAATAAAAATAATGATAGTACCAAAATTAAAAACATAGAAAATAATCAGATGACAAGAAAAAGAAGTGTAGAAATACCGTCTGTAAATACTACGCAAAAGGTCAGTGTAGATATCGGGATGGGCACTGCATCTATGCACATCCCACGTTATGTAACTCACATTACGCAAGAGGATATTGCAAATTTGAAAAGAAGTGCAAGTTCCACCATCTTACGGTCTGTAACACCTATGCAAGATATGGGAGGTGCAAATACGGACAAAAATACCATTACCACCACCCTCAAAGGAACGCAACAGGTGAACGGGAAAAACGATCATCAAAGAGGGCTACCAATTTTTTAGATGTAGCCAACACAATTCAGCTGCTAAATACCATCCAGCAAATACAAAGTCAGCTGACAAATATAGGAATCCGAGAGCCGGACAGAAGGCACGCATAAAGACACTTCATGCTTTATTGGGACAACGGGTACAGACAAAGATAGAGAGGCAAATTCTCAGCTCAGAGGACCACAAGGCACCGAAACTGGCACCACCATTGGAAAACGAATTAGAACCACATGGATGTGAAAACGATAGAGAAAATATAAAAATAACCCTAGCCAACATTTAGGGCCTTAAATCAAATCATTCCCCAGACAAAGTTTTATATCTGAAAGGACTCATGCAAGAAACCGGAGCAGACTTTGTATGCCTCATGGAAACCCATCTAAAGGACTGCCAGGCGAACTGTGACAACTGTGAGTTCTGTGTTGACAAAAAAGAAATACAAATTGACAACTATAACATACTCCGAGCCGACAGAACAGTGAGACGTAAGATGATGTGCTATTTACACACGCGAAAGATATATGGCAGAAATGACTACAAGTATTTAAACAGCTACGTAGAATGTGTAGCAGTAAAAGTTGAAAAAATTAAATATGGTACTAATTGTAGTGTACAGATCCCCGAACACGCCAACTTCAAAATTCTCAGATTCCATTACAGAGGTCAGAAATTGGGTAAAAGATCTACATTCTCCAACCCCAAATATTTTTCTCTGTGGTGATTTTAACTTTCCAGTCATGAAATATAAAAGGATAGGAAAAAATATATGTATACACCAGGACAAGTAGGGCACACGGGAAGACCAGGAGCAGGTAAAAATGCTACTAGCTGTGGCCGATGAATTTATGTTAACCCAAGAAATAACAGAAAACACACAAAAAAAAAACCCTGCCTAGATTTGGTATTGACAAACAAGAGCAACTTAATTGATAACGTAGAAATATTCCCAACTATAATATCGGATCACAACATTATATAGCAACCAATAAAAAAGCAATAGAAAAGGAAAGAACACGAATAATACGAGGGTAATTCAATAAGTATCCGCACTTTTTATTTTCACATCTGATAGATTATAAACACATCACTTCTCAACATAGTCTCCCTGTTTCTCAATACACTTAGTCGATCGATCTACAAGCTTCCTAATGCCATCACAAAAGAATGTTTTTGGCTGTGTGCGTAGCCAGTCATGCACCGCCTCCTTCAGGTGATCATCGACTTGGAATCGCTGACCTCTCAAAGAGTCTTTTAGTGGTCGAAACAGGTAAAAATCCGAAGGTGCCAGGTCTGGACTGTAGGCTGGATGGTCGAGAACTTCAAATTTAAGTTCTTGAAGGCATTTTCTAGTCTGTGCAGCTGTATGAGGGCGCGCATTGTCGTGTAACAGAATAAAACCTTCCGACAATCTCCCTCTCCGTTTTGTGCGAATTGCTTGCTTTAGCTCATTCCGAAGCATGTCAGAATATGATGCACTTGTTACTGTAGTTCCACGCTAAGATAATGTTCAAGGATAGGGCCTCATGTATCCCAAAACAGTGTTAGCATAACTTTACCTGCTGACGGCTGCGCTTTGAACTTCCTTGCAACGGGAAGGTGTTATTCTGTTACACGACAATGTGCGCCCTCATACCGCTGCACAGACTAAAAAATGCCCTCAAGAACTTAAATTTGAAGTTCTCGACCATCCAGCCTACAGTCCAGACCTGGCACCTTCGGATTTTTACCTGTTTGGACCACTAAAAGACGCTTGTTCAAAACCTTTCTTGAACTTTCCTCCTGGTCGTGTTTTTACGCACATAATCATCAATTTTGAAACGGTGCTACTCCGGTCCTATTTTTTTTCGGTTCTGTGTACACGCCTCTTTTAAAAACTTCGTTAAGAGATGTCCCAATCATTCGATGATAAGAACGATTGTAGGATGATGCTAACTGACTCAGAATGTCTATCTGCAGGCCTTTGCTTATGTTAGGATTAGAAGGAGCAAGCTACCTTCCTATTAGACATATTATGCCTCTTTACGCTAGTTACGATAAAAACCGTAAGTATGGTAGGCATTAACGATTTGCGTAAGGAATGTCTTGAGTTTACAAGTAATTTGCTGAAAACATTGTAAGGACTGTCATATAGTATGCGTTCAATGTAAAAGTCCTAGATGCGTCAGGCGTGTGGTAGAAGCGAAGAAGAGAGATTGTAACGACTGTAAACATACTTTATGTTTTTTAATAATGAATGCTTTAATTTCCATCAAATGGTACGTGTAGAAAGATAAAGATTTACTAATGTGAAATGTTTCATACGATGGATAGTTGGGGGAATTTCAAACACAGCTATGATGAAATTCATTGTCCTACGTGTCAAAAGGATTATAAGGCAGGTGGGGTTAAGCATGTTTGTTACATGAAAGATTCCAAACCTAAAACCAAATTGTGTATTACTGTATACTACGACATAGTGACCTACACTAATCCTGAGACGAAATAAGTTATTCCTCATTTACTTGTGAGCCAAACCCTCTGCAAAGAATGTTCGAATGTTGAGTGTGATGAATGTCGCGAGTGTGGTAAACGGACCAATATGTTTAAGATGACTATGACAAAATCACCCGTGAAGCTGTTTGTGAATTATATAGTAAAGTTAGTTAATCAGTTAAAAAAAAAAGACTGTGCATGTTCTAGCGCATAACGTCGCAAAGTTTGATACGCAGTTTCTTTATAAGGAGCTGCTTGAACATAAGTCATCAGCAATATTCACGGGTGACCCCTTAAAGAGAGGTAGTAAGCTTATACAAATGCGGATAAGGGATAATGTAGAGTTCGAAGACATTGTTATTCACGACTTGTAAGTTAGCTAGGCTACCCAAAGTTATGGGGGTGGATACCGAGGTTTCAAAAGGGTATTTCCCTTTCCTCAATTCCGGCACTTTAAACTACATTGGACTACCACCCCATAAACATTACTGTAACTATGACAGTATGAATGCGAGTGAACGAGAAGACTTTGATCGTTATTACAACAGTTTCGGTGAAAATAACCCATACAATATAGCGGCTGAATGTGAACTTATTGTGCGAATGATGTACGTGTGCTTAGAGCGTGTCTTCAAAATTTTAGAAATATGTATATTACCCGATTCAATCACGATCCGCTACAGGCTGCAACCACAACTGCCTCTCTGTGCTTCACTGTATTCAAAAACAATTTCATGCCAAAGGACTCGCTTGCTATCAGTTCACGAAACGATCCGCGCAGTTATGGATATAAAGCCCTTTACTGGCTCATACACTTACAACAGCAGAAAGGTGTGCGCATAAAACACGCGCGCAACACGGAAAACTAGCCATCAAGATCAATGGCCGTACTTTTTGGGCCGACGGATTGAGTGAGGATCTGCGCGCCGGTGAGAAGAGGGTGTAGTTCTTCCACGGCTGTCTTTGGCACGGTATCGCACGGTATCGCCCCCTTTGGGGGTTAATACATTATCTCTTGGTCGACGGGTTCCGTACGTCGATACCGCTAGTGTGGTGTTTACGGCGAAGGAAGGTGAATATATGCCTCCTATAGGTGAGTTCCTCGGTGAACTCACTGACGAGATCAAGGACAAGTATGGGGCCAATTCATACGCAGACTCATTTGTTTCAACCGGACCAAAAACTTACGGAATACGTGTGAGGAAAGGAAAAGAATTCTAGTACATCGTGAAGGCGAAGGGCATTACTTAAAACCCAGTAAAACCGCCAGATTGTGAATTTTGCATCACTCAAAGACCTGGTATACCTGGAGGATCCTAAAAATAGCGACGATGCTATGCCTTTTCACTTGGTTGTGAGAACTCACAACTTCCAAGCTCAGAAACTAGGGGGCGTGAAGGAGTTTAGAGGGACGAAGTGTGTGTTGCAACCAGGGCTGGAAACCAGTACCAGTATCAGTACTAAATACCAGTAACTACCACCTAGATCATGGTACCAGTACCACTCATTTAAAGTTTCAAATACCAGTACCAGTACCTCTTAAAAACAGTTGGTATACCAAATAATCTGGTGGTATTTTGTTGGTAGTTTCATTTAAAACACCAACCATGTCGTGATCATATAAGAACTATTCTATCTTTATTTTTATTACTGAATTTATAAAACCTGAAGAAATATTTAGGGTCTTTAATACTGTTTCTAGCTAAATTTATTTCAGATTTTCTCTTTGTCTTATTAAACTATTTAACTCATTTCTAATATGAATATTTTTTCTCAGGAATACAGATTTTTCTATTGAACAGAATACGATATTTTGCTTTTGAAGTCTAATGGACTTAAATGAAGCAGACAATGTTTCTTCTAATCTCAGTTAAATGATTTAAACATTTTTTTTTCGACTGATGAAGAGAATTATAAATTTTATTTAGTTACCTTATGCGTATATAAGAAATAGCTAGTACAGTATTTCATTTTTGGCAATATTAAAAATAGATTCTACAGTGATCAGAAGGTTAAAAATTTTCTTTAGTTATATATATATATATATATATAATATATATATATATATATATATATATATATATATATATATATATATATATATATATATATATATATTAGTGATGGGACGATTGTCATATTTCATACAATCGCTGTTGCGATTGCGATTGCGATTGTCAGAATTTGAAAATCGCGCGATTGCGATTGCGATTGCGATGTTTTAGCTTTAGCCTCACATAACGCTCATTTATGCTTTAAATATACCTAAACGCGTTACCTACCATAGGGTTAGCTTGATTTTTTAACATTCCAATTTTACATAGAGCAAATAAAGAGGTGTACTTATTGTTATTATTAAACCAATTTTTTATTCTGTTTTCAACTAATTCGCAACCCGTTTTCATTTCTGTTTTTGACTTATTTATTATTTATTTATTTATTATTCCGTATTGTTGTTAGCTAAACTTTCCTTTAAGTACGCATGAAAGAGCAGCTTTCATAGCAACTTTTGTAGAGATTTAAATCTTTTGTTCACAATCGCAACAATCGCACTCATTAAATGCGATTGCAATTGCGATTGCGATTGTAAAAAATGTGCGATTGTATCGCGATTGCGATTGCGATTGCGATGCATCGTCCCATCACTAATATATATATATATATATATATATATATATATATATTATATAATATAGTATTCTTTTTATAATATTAAAAGTAGATTCTAGATGTATAAAGTGTTTGTAGGCCCTACAACTATTATTGGATCATGTCAAGAATAGCGAACCCAATTTTACCATGTCAAGAATAGCGAACCCAAAAATTCCCTTGTCAAGAATAGCGAACCCAAAAGTTCCCATGTCAAGAATAGCAAACCCAATATAAATATCATGTAAAGGAAAAAGTTAAACATATGTAATCTTCACTTTATTGATGAAAGAATAAATAAAACAATTTACTGAAATGAAAATGAACCGTATACTAATTTATTAAAAAGGAAATTGAGTGGCAATTGCGTTACAGAAATTAATTAACCTGTTTACTTTATTTCTTTCCATCCACATGAACTGTTGTAAATAACCTGGAAGAAATTCGCGTTTGCATCCTCGCATGTTGTTAATTTTAGCCTTATGTCTTCCCCAATACGATTCAATATGTTGTGTATGAACGCCTGTCTGTGGATTAACGAAGTGCGGGTCGCGGGTAGCAAAAATTAACCAAACTATCACGACTTAACCTAACCAATCGTCAAGGGCGTACAATTAACCTAAAAAAATAAATAAAAAACAATAAATTTTTTTTATTTATTTATTTTTATATATTAAGAGAAGAGGATTCTTTATACTGTACGGCATTGACGATTGGTTAGGTTAAGTCGTGCTAGTTTGGTTAAATAAAAAAAGACTAATATAAAATCATTTAATACGTCCTTAACTAATTACTTAAAATTGGGAAACATAAACCTACCGTCTGAAGTTATGAAAACGTCCTTGAGGACTTCCCATGTCAAGAATAGCGAACCCAATTTTACCATGTCAAGAATAGCGAACCCAAAAATTCCCTTGTCAAGAATAGCGAACCCTGCAGGTGTTGGGTTCGCTATTCTTGACATGATCCCTATTATTCAATACCACAACTAGTACCAGTACTAGTACCAGTACCATTTTGGAAAGTTGGTAATATCAGTACCACTCAGTCACAAATACCAGTACCAACTGAGTTAAAAATTATCGTACCAATACCATAAATATAATTTATATTGCTAGTACCCAGCCCTGAACTCGCAACACTTGCAGGAAGCGCTATCAATTACTTGGAGCTTATGATACGGTCTCCTTTGATTTCCACGGGGAGTAATTAATCGGTATACACATTTTTATTTAATTTATTGATATCTTTTTAAAAATTATTACTATCTATTTTTTATAAATTTGATTCGTTTCTTACTTGTTATTATTGAGTGTTTATTTACTTGTAAGTATTTATTTTTTATTTTATTTAACTCGTGTACTTTAAGTAAATTAGTTTTTTATTTTTAGATTGTGCATATCATTTTCTTTCAACCTTTTAACCTCCTCGCAGCAGCAGCAGCAGCAGCAGCAGCAGTAGTACCACCAAGAAACACCTGCGCGGCTGCGCCTACAGTAAAAAAAGAAAGATGGAGCTACCGCTAAGTAGTATCCTTAACGCTCAATACCACGTAACTTTTTCTAAATCAGTCAGAGTGTTTAAACGTAGCAGTGGCGCGATGAATTATGCGTTCGAGACAAATTATAAACGTACAGATTCCGCCAAACGTAATGTTATTTATTTGAGTGCTAATGAAATGGCGAGAATCTTTATGTTCGTTGAGAAATGGGCGGAGGAGAATTAGAAAATAGTACCTACCACGCGTGCAACAGGAGTGACGATCAGTGACACCCCCTCATACTGTATTATTTGCATGTTAACTGTGAGTCGCGATACGAGTCAACCCTGCATTGAACCACGGTTGATGTGGAAAACTAACGTAAAAATCTTTAGTACAAACAATGTTAACAATGGGCTCGTACCTACGGGTTACAGTTTCATCCTCGATAGAGTATTTGAAATAGCCGCCTTCCTCAACCTGAAACCACTATTAAATGCGCGCGTTCATGATATACATTATTTTGACACCGTAGTCGAGCATGCCTACACTGTATTAATTGGTGACTTTATGAAGTGTAGAGATGAAAAGGGTGAGAACGGCTTGGAAATTAGAGAATATTTAGAAGACACTTCCCCCGAAAAGTACCAGTCGTTTTGAGACGCTGGTTTAGGGTGTTACAAACCCTTCCTCGCCTTCACCGTTCATCCGGCGGAGCTATTTCTTATATACGCTCCAACTGCCGTCACGATTTAGAGGATTTCCTTATACATCGATATGAACTCTGAACAGTTTTCAATTGAAAAAAATGGTAAAAAGAGAATAAGCACTCGCTTAAAGCGTCTTGTACAGGGGTGTTTTTAACATAGGGGCAAACGTGGCACGGCCCCGACGGGTTCCCCCTTACCCTGGGCCCTTTTGTCTACTTTTGTAGACACTTTTGTAACTCGTAAAACTAGACGTAGAAGACGTAGAAGCACGTAGTTTGAATAGACATATTAACCATTATGTGAGCACATTTTATTTCACAGAATTTACCATTAGACTATGTTTAGTCATTTACCTTCCTGTGAGGATGTAAGTCACTGGTTCTCACTGTTGTAATACATGTCATCTGAATCTAGATATTTACTGTTGCATTTTTTTTCCAAGCATTAAAAGTTTAAGATGAAAAATTAGATATTATTTAGTGTGCAGGACTGAATTGGTTGCTATAATTTAAGTTGGTTGCTATAATTCTTCTGCTCTATATATTTTCATCCTGGATAAAGTTTACAAAAATCAGTGGTTTGTATTTTTTTTTACTTTGGTTGAAATAACTTTATTTAAATATGTAGTGATCAGTGAAAACATTAAAGAGTTTTTCGAGAACTTCCATTAAGGAAAACTAGTAAACGGGCCCGGGCTCAGGGCCGTGAATAGGGGGGGGGCACCTGGGCTCCAGCCCCTGCTCTTTTCCCTCCAAGACTCAGAAGTGCTCTTTTTCCAGTAACTCCATGACTCAGAAGTGCCCTTTTTTGGCCTCGAACCCCTGCCCCTTAAATGTTGTCTGTACGGCACTACCCGGGCCCCCTGTGGCATAACTTGCCCCGACCAATTCAGAACCTTAAAAACGCCCCTGGTCTTGTATACAGTATACTTCGACATTTCATGATAATATTGTAATATCCGATCGTGTACTCGACCATGCTTTTGAATCTATATATTCAAAGATTAAGAATTAGGAATACGTCACATGCAAGCGTAAATGTGTTTCTACGAGATGCGTAAATGTGTTTGCGGATGTGTTTCTCGTATTTACTCTTCGTTCATTTTTAAATTATGTCTACGTATACGTTTTAATAAGGTTGTTGGCCAACAAGGATGGAATGTGGGCGCTGTCGCTCAAAGATAAGAAAAAAGATAAGGAAAATAAAAAATTGAAATATACTGTATATCTATATTGATAATTAAAACATTTTACTGAGAGAGAGAATTTATTACATTATATTTCAATGATTCATTTTTGTCTATTGAACCCTTATCAGGGCATGGAGTATATTTACACGGCAAAACAAAGAATGCCGAGTGGGTTGGGCTCCGCACACTAAGCGCATTTACCGGGTAGAAACAGTTTAGATTAGGTTAGGTAATAGATTAGGTTAAGTTACTGTATGTTCAGAGCAACATTGGTTTTGGGGAGCGGCACTTCCACCATTATCTCATCACGCGTATCACCGACCAGATCAAAAAACACAAAAAACACAGTCAAAGTACGAGTATGTCTCAGACATGTGTGAAATATCAGAAGTACACTCGAATAATTTTTGCTACGTGATTCATATTTTGATATTTAATGTATGCCCGAAACGTATGGGGACTCTAAACTAAAAATGAATACATATTTGAAATATCAAAATATCATTGCGACACGTAACATCCCATATCATGAATGGAAATTATACTGACAATTCTATTATTCAATTACATTCATCTATTTTTTTCATGTAGTAAGGAGGGGACTAAGGGGGAGCGCCTGCAAAAGTGACCCATCCACAGAAGACAGAGAGAGCCAAAAGCATGGTATCCAAGGCCAATAATGCCATTTTCTTTTTATTTTTAATAGAAATTTTGAAAAGGTTGTGTAGTGTGTAAAATGCATGTATGTGTAGTGAGGAATAGGGGGAGAAGCGTGCGTGTTTGAGAGCATGCTGGACTGCTCACAGTTAAAATAAGTTAAAAGGTTAAAAAAACAGGTTATAGATTAGATTCTAAATTAACCTATAATAATTTAACCTAATCTATCATAACCTGAGCTGACTAGATTAATTTGTCGGCATATATAACGTCCGTCAGTCGTATTAAACTTGTTTTTCATGTTAAATATTCTTTCAGAATTCGATTCTACAAGTGTAACGTTTCGCTGCAATAACAATTTTAACAATTTTCAACTGGGTTCAATTTTCTTTCATTACAGTATAATGTATTTATATCTTAAAAACAGTTACAAAGTGGATCTTAAATATAACAACTTAAGAATTTCATAACATGTAAAAAAAAAAAATATATATATATATACTCAGCATAATTCAATTACTAAATATCATTCAATAAATACAAAGGCAGTCGACAAATACGGGGATCCGAGAGCCCTGCAGAATAAATACAGAAAGAAATTACATACAGTATCGGGACAGCATCTATCGAAACAGATAAAAACAAAGTGAAAATTATCGGAGGATCACAGATCAACTAAACAATAAAACATGCACCATCAAGGTCAAGGAAAAATGAATCTGAACTTCATGAAAAAGAAATTGAAAACAAAAAATATAAATTTTCCTTGCCAACATACAAGGCCTAAAACCAAACCATTCCCTGAACAAAATCGAGTACTTGAAAGGACTCACGCAAGAAACAAGAGCAGACTTTACGTGTGTTGGGATTGAAAAATTGGGGTTTATTAATAAAGAGAAAATAATAAAATTTATAATACTCAATTGGAAAACATAAGTTAGGTTTAATAGATGGATTATAAAGTTAGGAAATAGATCTCAAATAAATTTAGTTGAGTACGTGACTTTTAGCACGAAGCCAGAAGAACGGGTTTCGTTGGGTTCATACTTGTAATTGTGTTTAGCAAATAAGAATAATAGTCACGTGATATCACGTCTCCTTTTCGTTCAATCATTTCATTAAAAACAAATTAGTTTTCAGATAACACTCTATATATATATATTTAAAATAGGATTTAATGTCGTCAAATAGGCCAAATAAGTTAGTTAAATAATATAAAATAATTAGGGAATTATAAAAACTATTAAAATAATGTACTAATTACTGTTACTTAAGTTTCAGGTTCACTAATAAATAAAGGATAGATCATGTGTAAAGCGCGAATGGAACAGTGAAATCTTGAATGCGAGACAGCGCAGTGCAAAAGATTCAGTTAGTTAAGAAGAGTCGGCATTAAAAGTTGACTCGAGGATTAAGTCAGAGTCGTCGGAAGCAATTTGTCCATCTCAAGATCAGTTTGTCCTTCCTTGTTAATTTGTTTTTAACATTTCGATCCGATCCCGTGGGAAATAGGGCCTATATTTAAGCTGAACTAACAACAGCAAATTCAATTCATTTTCCACTTGGGCCGACGAGAGTGAATTCGTTCCGAGCCCAAAGTCTTTTATTCATGTCGCGCTAGGCCTATCCCATTTTTTTAGGCCTACTTCATTTTCGGTCAAGGCTTAACCGTGTTTAGTAACTGTATAACGTAAGTGTAAAATTAATTTAATTTGTAAAAATACCCATAAGATTAAAAGTTTTATAACTGTACATTTATATTACTGATTTAAAGATAAATTTTGAAATTAATATAATGATAACCAATTTTAGCTTCCTTAGTTGAAGTCAAGCGAAAAATTAATAGACTATAATCTGAAGAAAGACATTAATGGGTTCACGCTACCCCTTAAACAGTAACATCCGATGCGTGAATTGATATCGGTGCATTTATGAACTAAATATAAATTCAGTTGTCAACAGCCACCCACGAACGGATCAATGGACAGGTCACCGGAACAGCCACCGCAGCTCGATTATGTACATTGTGAATAAATCCCGAACCCTAAACATGCCTTACGGAAATTCATCTGAACGACTGCCAGTCGAACTGTGAAAACTGAGTTTTGTATCAACAAAATAGAAATACAAATTGACAACTATAACATACTTAGAGTCAACAGAACAATAAGACGAAAAGGAGGATGTGCTATTTATACACATGGAAAACATATGACAGAAATGACAATAAGTACTTCAAACAACTACGAAGAATTATTAGCAGCAAAAGTTGAAAAATTAAACATGGTACTAAGTGTAATATACAGACCTTCAAACAATCTAACTACAAAATTGTAGGATACCATTACAGAGGTCAAGAACCTGATGAAAGCTCTAAACTCCAACCCTCAATGTTATTCTCTGCGGCGATTTTAATTTCCCAGTTATGAGATATAAAAGAATATGAAGAAAAATATGTGTAAACCAAGACAAGGGAGGCACACGGGAACAGGCAAAAATGCTGCTAGCTGTAGATGATGAATTTATGTTAACACGAGAAATAACAGAAAATACAAGAAAAACAACCGCCTAAATTTGGTATTCACAAACAACAGCAACCTAACTGATAACATATAAAATTATAAATATCTCACCTATAATATCAGATCACAACATTATTGAAATAACAACCAATATAAAAGCAACAGGGAAAGAAAGAACACGCTCCACAGAAAGTGGTAAATTCGAAATTTTTAATTTTCACTCCAAGGCTGTAAACTGGGAAGGTATTACATCCAACATGGGATCATTTGACTGGAAAACCGCATTTAAGGATAATACAACGAAAGAGATACTAATAACCCTCGAAGAGGAGACGCTAGAAATTGTGGAAAAATATGTCCTAACCAAAAGAGAAGCAATTTTGAGAAACAAGAGGCTAATGTTCTGCAAGAGAAAGAGAGTAACTGAAAAATGAAGAAACTGCAAAGACAACATCAGAAAAATAATAAATGACAAACTAGTGACAGTACGGTAACATCCTTTGCCGATGACACAAAAAATTAATAGAAAAATAAGAAACCCAGAGGATATAGAACCTCTACAAACAGACATAAACAGAATCTACAATTGGTCTGAAGGCAATAATAAGAAATTCAACTCTGAGAAATTTCAAATATTAAGGTACGGAAGAAGGGAGGAACTAAAACCTGGGGAACACTATGCCCCAGATAGACAGGAAATTCAGGGAATTTTAAATATAAAGTAAGATAGCAGTAAACAAAGCAAAAAGAATAATTGGACAGATACTGAAAACTTTTAAAAGAGGGAGGCAGGAATATAATGATTCTTCTGTTGAAAACACCGATCATACCCAACTTGGAGTATTGCTGTCTCAATATATCATATAAAAAAGACAGTATTCAACTACAGTCGGATCCGCTATAATGCGCGGTATTATAACGCGCGTTCGGAGTTACGCGATTTATTTGGTAACACCATGAAAATGTTATTACACGCATAATTTGAAGTTACGCGGTTTTTAAATAATAAAAAAAAAATAAAAATACGGTACGTAAACTGTCGTAAACACACGCACATATTCACGTGTGTTTGGGTTCGTGTGAACTCCGCCATGTTGCTGACAGTGATCCCACCATGGAACGGAGCAGCACATTCAATAGAAAATTAGAGGATCTTCTCCGATGCTACAAGGAACTTTATCGGAAAAAAAAGAAGATGGCACGGCAGTCAACGCTAGATGCGTATTTCAAGAAGCCAGCCGCTGCTACAACCCAAAATGACGGAGATGATGATGCTCTCGATGTACTTTAACATTTTTTTAATTATGCATTTTACATTTACGTTATTAAATACATTTTTTGCTCGTAATATTTGTTTTTTATCCATTTCGTATTAATATATTTTGGTAAAAGGGGTTAAACAATTAATAACACTGCCCAACACCAATTTTGCTGATTTAATTCTAACACCTGTTTTTAGGTAACTTTGGTGTGCTGATTTCAAAAATCACCTGAGTTTTTGCCTATCACGTCAGGTTTTCGAGCAATCAAATACGGAGATATCGCATTTTGGAAGGGTTATGCCCAATTTTTTTTCTTTTCAAAAAATAAGTTTTTACATACTCAGAATCAGCATGGAAAAGTAAACAATTGTGCAGGGAGTGAACTTTAATATACAATGGTAATATTGACACATAAAGTGATTAAAAGTGTTTAAATAAGCAAAAAATGAATCCATGATCATGACGTCACGCTCACACCTGGGGAAATCACAGATACCCAAGATTTTAATATGTTGTACATGACCTTTAGATTTAATGCACAGATTTGCGTATTCCACAGATAAAATTTTAACAGCAAAACAGCTGTTAACAGGTCTCAAAAATCATCAATTTTGATAAGTGCCCTTCATGGATCACCCAAAATAAGCATATTGCATTGCACATTGCACGAAAACCTGATGTGATGGACAAAATCTAAGGTGATTTTTGAAATCAGCACATCAATATTATCCAGAAACAGGTCTTAGAATTAAATCACCAGCAAAAAAAGTTTTTTTTGTTGGGCAGTGTAATACATTGACTTTAAGGAAAAAATAATTTGGCAAGAACGCATCCCGAACTTATGACATTGTCCCTATGGTAAAACGCGCGTGTCATTGCGCGTTTGCATAACGCGCCATTTCTCAGGAACGCATCCCGCGCGTTATAGCAGGTCCGACTGTAGAAGGGATTCAGCGAAGCTTCACAGCCAAGATCAATGGATACAAAGAACTAAATTACATGAATTAAATTTATATTCGCCGGAAAAGAGAAGAGAATGGTACACCATTATTTACACTTGGAAAATAATAGAGGAACTAGTCTTAAATCTCACTTTGAACCCTATAACCACTTAAACAACGATGGAAAGTAGGAAAGGAAGAATGTGTCGTGTTCCCAAACTAAAGGCTAGACAGGAAACGCGCTCAACCCTGAAGGAAAATAGTTTTGTCGTGAGAGGACCAAGACTGTTCAACCAGCTGCCCAAGGAAATAAGAAACCCGACTAGTGTAGTGGTAGAAATCTTCAAAAGAAGACTAGACGCCTTACTCGAAACAATTCACAATAGACTTGGAATACCTGGCTATGTGAATTGAAAAGCTCAAGAAACTAACTCTCTACTTTACCAGGTCAACTAAAGAGGAGGGGCAATAAGCATGACCTCCGTGAAATGAGGAACCATGGCACGGAACACCTGAAAAGTTTAAAGGTATATATATACAGGGTGTCCCGTAAGTCTGGACCCATAGGGAAAAATAATAAAATTACAAAATAGTCCAAAAATTTATTTATAATATATATATATTTTTTTTATTATTATTTTTATTATTTTTTTATTATCTTACTCCGCTGGAGTTTTATTTGTGGGGCCACTTGAAAGCCAAAGTGTACGAGGTCAAACTTCAGAACATTTTCCACCTTAAAGCACGCATTGTGGAGGCGTGTCAAGAAATTTCTGCGACTGTGATTCAGAAAGTGCTGTCGCAGTGGAGATTGCGTCTTCAACTATGTGTGCGACACAACGGCGGACACTTTGAACAGATTATGTAATAAATTTTTGGACTATTTTGTAATTTTATTTTTTCCCTATGGGTCCAGACTTACGGGACACCCTGTATATATATATATATATATATATATATATATATCAGTGGCGACTCGTGACATTTTTGTTCAGGCATGCAATGTTATGGAATGGAAGAAAAACATCCGCCTAACCCTCTTGCCCAAACTTTGCATATTGTTTACATAGAACTTAGCAAATTAAAGGTGTTTTACAAACTTTTGGGGACCTCTTTGAAGGAAAGTTCATTTAATGTTAGGCTTAAATATGCGAACAAAAAATTAGACATATTTATATATAGTAGTTACCGAATTGATCTAAAGAAAAGATACAAATTTAAAATTTACCTTAAATAATTGTGAAGCATTATTTGAATTGAAATTCTGCTCTCCTAGTTTTCCTGCAAAATTCTTCGATGACCAAATTGTAAAAGTACTTTCGATTCTCCATAAGCTTCTTGAGGAAATTTTTTTCAATTGAAATTAAGGCAAGATTAGATAGCCTTTCTTCACTTTGGGAACTCCGTAAATAACTTTTAATTCTTTTAAGCGCAGAAAATGATCGCTCAACACTTGCTGTCGATATTGGTATAGTTAGAATAAAATTCGTCAATTTATATATTTCCTTAAGACCTTTGTGCATTTCGCTTTCCAGTAGATATTTTAGGAGCTCAGCAACATTCTTTTTGGCAAAAGATTTGTGCGAATATAAAACACACAATTCAGAACGGAGACGAGGAAACTCAAAAAATGAATTGTAGCTTCTTTTCAAAGATTCAAAAGCTCTCTCTGGGAAAGTAACATCATAGAACTCAAATTTTTGCAATCTAAAAGCTCAATGAATTCCAATTTTTCCATTGAACTGAAACGCTCTTTCATTTGAAGAAGTATATTATCGAATATTTCATGAAATAGTTGACTATACTTCTCTTGTGGAGAAAGACTCTGTTTCCTTTTACATACAGGTTCACCACATCTTTCTGTTATCAAGTCCCACATATCTGCAAATTTTGTATCCCTTATTTGTTTGATTTTTTTCATAGTGCTTTCAACGGTGATTGAGCTATACACAATATCCATAGATTTTGTTTGCAGCACATTAAATAGATATTCAGTAAAAGGAAAAATTGAAGAAAATACTTCTAATAAAAAATTTAAATCGAAAGTATCGATACCAGCAAGCAATCCGCATGCACTATTTTTTGTTTTTTCATCAAATTTCTTTGGGTTTTCAAGAATGCTTTTTAAAAGATCTATTATATCTTCTTTATTTTCCTTAACTCTTTCAACTAGACGAGATGAATAGTTCCACCGCGTTGGAGCCAGTTTAGGGAAACGCTTTCCAACAACTTTGTCAAGCATTGAAGTTCGCTTAGTTGAACTGCTGAAAAATGATGACAAACTTCCTAATACTGAAAAAAAATTATTACATTCGGAAATTTCAGCGACAGCTTGGGATAAAACAAGGTTAAGTTTATGGGCGTAGCAGTGAAGAAAAATAGCCTCTGGTACAGTTTCTCTAATCTTTGTTTGTACTCCATTAAGATCGCTCCCCATAACAGCAGCACCGTCGTAGGTTTGAGCAACTAATTTTTTCAAACAGCCCAGTTCACCTAGTTGCCTTATAGATAAATCAGAAATCGCTCCTGCACTTCTATCATTGCTGACGTCATTGAATTTTATAAATCGTTCACAAATCTCTCCATGTTTATTAACATAACGAACAACAGTAGAGAGTTGAGAAAAACAGCTGACATCAGATGTTTCATCTAATAAAATCGCCACATACATGCAGTCGATAAGCTCACGTTTTATTTGTTCTAACATAACTGCACTAATAGATTGAATTATGTCATTCTGAATAGCAGATGATGTTCCCTTAAAAACAGTCGCAGTTTTTAAATGGTTTTGAAGCTTTTCATCGAATTCTCCCATACAAAATACCAATTCAATATAGTTACCCCTATTGTCAGCGTTTTCTTCTTCATTGTGACCGCGAAATGCTAATTCTTGCATACCTAAAAAACATGTTATCCTAATCAAACGTTTCAAAATTTCTCGATTCTTATTAACTTCTTCGTTATGTCTGGAAATGGCAACTGATTTCTGCTTGTCGAGTATTAAATCAATTCTTTCTGACTTTCCAAATGTTTTAAGATCAACAAATGCATTTATGTGAGCAAGAGATTTTTCATGGCGAGAAATTGCAGTATGTAAATTGTTTAAATCGTCGTATCCACGACTAACAGAATTTGAATGCACCTATAAAACTGAATGCATGCCGTATTATTTTCATTAATTAAAAAAAAATCAGAACAAAGCTTTTTAATTATTTTTAGTAAAAATATTAAGTAAATTTTCTAAGCATATTTTAAAACATATTGCCTTTTGAATTTAGCTATGAGGCTCAAAAAAAATATCTTATGGATAGTGAGAAGTCTCCTTAAAAAATTGCCCAAGGCAAGGCGGTGTAAACAAAATCATGTCTTATTTCACTAGACAATTAAGAACATTTTTCTGTACCCAGACTGAATTAGTGAATGCTTTAGCTACAAGTATTTCGATCTGTGTACAGAAAAATGTTCTTAATTGTCTAATGAAATAAGACATAATTTTGTTTACACCGCCCAATAGCCAGTACATGCGTGATTGAAGCCTTAGCCTATTTTTAGTTTCTGAAAATTATTTTTGTCAATTATAATCCTTACTTACATCTGAAAAGAGAACATATTTAACGCGCATGCATTGCATGCGTTGCATTCATTAAGAAATCGCCACTGATATATATATATATATATATATATATACACGAGTGTATAATGAAATGCGTAACTATTAAGTATATACACAATGTTGTTATACAAGCATAATTATCAATAATATTTACAAAATACCAATTCCATTAAACCTTAATATATAATAAGCTTATATATATATATATATATATTATATATATATATATTAATATATACAGCAGTACATTACTGCATCTTAACAATTATTAATATATACCTTATATTTCAACGCTTTTTTAAATAAATAATCAGAGAACGTTCTATAATATTTGCCCCACTTCAATTATACGAATTATATATTTGAACTGCCGCCATTTCTTCCTTGAAACCATTAGTGTAATGTCTATTTTTTGGGCTTAGTGCAATCATTGAGCTAACAGTGCTGTAAGCGGCTTAATGTTTTAGGCTTACGGGTAAGAAGGCTGACTAGCCTATAGCACAACTTTAGGCTACACAAGCAAGCAAAAACTATATATATATATGTGTGTGTGTGTGTGTGTGTGTGTGTGCGCGCGCGTGCGCGCGCGCGCAAGCATAACGATTAAAATGGTATTTTTAATTTTTGTGCAGCAGGGGAAAAGGGGTTTAAGTAATTGGGGAAGTTGAAATGGTGTCAGCAACCTCTCAAGTGTTGCTTAGGCCCTCAAAGGTTTAGGCACCCTTTAAGAGGGATCCCCTGTTCGTGTGTGTGTGTGTGTGTGTTTAAAAGAGAGAGAGAGAGAGAGAGAGAGAGAGAGAGAGAGAGAGAGAGAGAGAGAGAGAGAGAATCATTGCTATTCAGAACTTTCTGCAGGAGTTCGTATCATATTTAATGTGATAGTTAATTATCCAAAGCTCTACAACTTAACCTTAATAATAAATTAAATCCACTGCACAAATATAATAATAATAATAATAATAATAATAATAATAATAATTACGAATACCAAACCATTTAAAAAAATCTACGGTCACGCATATGATTATTTCAATATTTTGAATAATGGTTCTAAAATAATAATTAAGTATTTGCTCATGCCAGACGATTTACCAGACGATGTAAAAATCCTTTGCTCACACGCACATTCGTGCTTTCCAAAAACAGTTATAAAAAGATACAACATACGGTACCGTATAGATTTTAACACAAAGCAGGGTATTATTGTACAATATATTATATATATATATATATATATATATATATATATATAATATATATATGCAGTGTGTGTGTGTGTGTGTGTGTATGTGACTCTCTCTCTCTCCTCTCTCTCTCTCTCTCTCTCTCTCTCTCTCTCTCTCTCTCTCTCTCTCTCTCTCAATTCTCCCTCTTTAGTCTTACCGTTTCTAAGGCATCGGTCCCAAAGTATTAAAATCATTTTTAGTGCTTCACTTTTCGCCAGCTTAAATATGATTCTTTCACTTCTTCTTTAAAAATTTTAGTTATTTTTACTCTCATGTACACATTTCTAAATACACCCAATATATATATATATATATATATATATATATATATATAATCCATTTGCCCGAAAGTGCTGCAAAATGATCGAGAAAATACAAAAACAGTGAATCAAAACGTAATTTTTCAGTGTTTAAATTTATTATTTTTTTCTAACTCTTTCTAAATCGGAATTACGAAACTCATTTTAAAAACACGATTATGCACGCATTTTTAGGTTTTGGAATTAGGCCTGCTTTTGCTGTTGGCTGGTTGGATGATTTTGATTTTCATACATTAACACAAATTATTATTATTAGTATTAGTATTATTATTATTATCGTTTTAAGCGCAAAGAGCGGTTGAACGAAATAAATGCAATTTAAGCTTTTCCGGTTTTTTCATATAAACACAAAATGCGATTTTCCCATTTTTTTTTTTTTTGTTTTATTTTAGTTATACCTAATGGCTATTATAATATAGTAGGAGTGGTTTTTAAGTACGAATTTATATTTTAAAATTGTTAGGCCTGTAAAATGCATACATATATACATTAGGCAATTAAGTAAATAAATTAGTGTCGTAAGTGCTTACACGATCTCTCTCTCTCTCTCTCTCTCTCTCTCTCTCTCTCTCTATATATATATATATATATATATACTCAAAATAAAACTTTCCTAAATTAGATGAAATTTGCATTCTATGGAAGATGTTTCCTTGTTTTGGGTATGAAAGTTTCTCGTCAGATGACAGAATAACTCTTTTTAATGATACATAACTTCTTTAGAAAGAAGAAATAGTCTTCGAAACTTCTTTTTGACTGAAGTGAGAAAACAGAAACGGAAAGTAGTTGTTTTTTGTGTATGTGAAAACAATTATTTACTTATCCTTGCCAGGCAGCTGAAATGCGTGCTCGTACATAATAGCTGTGGCTACGTATTATACATAAAAGCTATCCATATTTGGAGACACACTCGCGAGTATCAACTGTCCAAATTGATAGGTTTGGCAAAAATTTACCATATCTGGTGCGTCACTTTTCATCAGTCTGAGACGAGGGGAAAGTTTTTAGATTAATAGTATTATTAGATGGGGGAATTTGCGCCACTTGTTCACTCCTAATTTGTAGTTGCTTCTCTAGTCTTTTTTGAATCTGGCGTCACTTCTACCAGACTTTTCATACTGGTCAACTCTTATATAGAAAGACTTTTAAAACAAACATCCGGTTGGAACTTGTCTTAATTTCTAAAATAATAATAATAATAATAACAATAATATTAATAACAATAACAATGATAATGCTGAAGTAAAAATTTCTGACACTTCATATATAATTACAATAGTCTGCGCTAAATTTACACAGTGACGACCCATCAAGAACATCCCGTTTTCTTTCTATTTAATAAGACTATATAAAAAAAAATAATATAACGGTGAATTTTTAGCAATAATTTCATTAAAATGTTAATTAATAAAAAGTAAATAAGTAATTGCTAGCTATTTATGAAATATGCACGATATATAAGTAAATATAAAGACAGACATTAAAAGGTAGTTAGTCGACTATCGTTAAATAAATAGATAATGTACGAAAGAACTTTTCAGGATCTTTTTATTTTATTCTATTTTCATCATTTATTCATAGGCTTTATTTTTCCCCATTTTCTCTCGTTTCCATTTTTCTTCATTCTATATTTTCTCTCCTTTCCACCTATTTCTCAATCTCATTCTAATAAAAATAATTTAAAATGAAGCTTCGATTACAAACTAATATTATTATTATTATTATTATTATTATTATTATATTATTAAATCTTCAAATCCTTCGTATTTCGATTTTCAATCATTTCTTTTCAGTATTTCAGTACACTTTATTCCTCTTTTCTTCCTTCCTCTTCTTCACTCTTCCTCCTCCTCCTCCTTCCTTTCCCTATCCCCATTATCATCTGCACTCGTAACCCCTTTCATCTCCTTATCTTCTTTCTCTCATTTTGCTTCGATGGCGGAGGAGGAACGCTTCAAATATTCACAACACGGGACAAATCCGCTCCACTTTGCAGTTTCCTAAAATCTCTCTCTCTCTCTCTCTCTCTCTCTCTCTCTCTCTCTCTCTCTCTCTCTCTCTCTCTCTCTCTCTCACACACACACATTAATTCCCTCCACTAGCGTTATGTGAAATGAAGAGATGAAGTCATATGCAAAACAACTTTAATGTACGTGAGCAAATCTAATATATGAAGTTATATGAAATGCGCAAAGCAATAAGATTGTGAAAAAAAGGTATTAAGATTTAAAGCCATTAAACATTTCATGAATAAGAATCCATTTATATATAAAAAAAAACTCCTTAATTTCCTAATCCCTTTTTGGAACTTTTGTACAAACGTGAGTTTATATAAACAGTTGTCAAATGGTCGTGATTTGAAGAAGTTCCGAAGAATTATCATTTTATCTATAACTTTCTGTTCCATATATATATATATATATATATATATATATATATATATATATATAAAATTAGAAAAATTATTTTTACATATTGTTAGAAATATTTACTTTTAATTACACTGGTCGACAAAATGGAACTTTTTTTTCTCATCAAAGATGTATACACACTTTTCTAGACCAATTTTGTCCGCTAATTCCAAATCTGATTTCGGTTTTTCTCTAGCACATCTAGTTATCGAAATATGACTGGTGTTATTTTCAGCACAATTTATCGTAAAAGTACAGCTTTATTCATAAAAAGAGATGTACACCAGCCTAAAAACGTTGCGAGTACGATTTTCTTTTGTAAACCTTGACCGGATCGTCGCGGTACAACATCCAGCAGTAGTCTGCCAGCATACTCTCATTCCAGAAACCTTGGTAGCGGTTTTCCATTGACTGGATGTCTTGATGGAAGCGTTCCCCCTGTTCGTCACTCACCGCGCCAAGGTTTTCGGGAAAGAAATCTAGATGCGAATGTAAAAAATGTATTTTCAAGGACATGCGATACCCCATTTCTTGATATGCATCGAGCAGTTTCTGAACTCCATCTTTGTATGCTGGAGACTTGTGGTTACCCAAGAAGTTTCCACAAATCCATTTGAAAGCTTGCCACGCTTTTAGTTCTAAGGCATTAAGGATTTCTTCAAATCCTTGATCCTGCAGAACCTCCCTGATTTGTGGCCCCACAAAGATTCCCTCCTTCAATTTCGCGGCACTGATGTTTGCAAATTTCTCAACAACGTATCGAAACCCTCTCGAATTCGCCTTACCCATCGCTTCCACAAAATATTTCATTAAGCCGAGCTTAATGTGGAGAGGTGGCAGAAAAATCTTCTTTGGATCAACTAAAGGAACACACTGGACACTGCCCGTTCCTGGCTTGTATGTGCTTCTTTGATGCCAGTCACGTCTGATGTAATGATCCGCGGTAGCACGGCTGTGTCATAGGCATAGGAAACAACAGTATTTCGTGAGCCCTCCTTGCATGCCCATTAACATACCAATGACTTTGAGATCACCACAGATATTCCATTGATGAGTGCCGTATTGGATTGCTTCGAGTAGTATATTCCTGTTATCGTACGTCTCCTTTAGATGAACAGAGTGGGCGATCGGGATGGATAGCTTTAAGTTCCCGTTATGCAGGAGAACCGCTTTCAAGCTTCGCTGTGAGGAATCAATGAAGAGGCGCCACTCAGATGGTGTGCGTACCTGTGACAAGTTCTCGAAAAGTCCAATGATATTATGGCAATAGCAGAGCGGACCGTCTACTGTAAAGAATGTCGCCAAATCATGGTTTCGTTTTCGATAGTGACACACTCGGACGTTCTTCTCAAGTAAGTGTTTCTGCTTGAGTCTCGAGGAGAGAAGTTCTGATTTCTCTTTGGAGAAGGCTAGGTCTCTAATGAGGTCATTCAACTCGTTTTGGGTAAGCCTATCCGGCTCCGATTGCTCTTCGTCAGGTGTGTAGTCAAGATCGGCTGAAGGTCCCGCATCTCCGCCAATTCCACTTTCGTCGGATTCCCTTTCGTCTTCTAAAGAATCGAGTCCATGCTGTGGAGGTATCGGAATCGGCATCGTGTCATCGTGAGGGATCGGTCTGATCGCGGAGTCTACGTTCGAATAACGATGTTATGCTTGTTCTTCACGGAGAATCCAGTCATGTCAACATTGCAAAAGTAACAATCGCCATGATGGTCTCTCGGCTCCCTCCATATCATGGGTACGGCGAATGGCATCGACTTTTTCCTTTGGTTCAACCAGTCACGTAATCCATTCGAACAAGCGGTACAGATAGCATGAGGCGCCCACGCCTTAGCTTGATCGCCTAGTGGACAGCTGAATTATAACCGGTAAGTTTTCCGAAGATCCATCGTGATTGTACGCCGTTGTGATTTAGTCGTAAACGAGCCGCACACGTAACAGAAATTGTCGGGGTGATTTTTACACTTTCGAGGCATGATGATCGATGAATGGGTTGATGTAAATAACCTAAGAAAATAAAATGTGTAAGTGGGCGACACAAAACAAAACAAAACACAACACACAACTAGGCATGTGACTGTTACGCCAAAGAATAAAAGGGTGTACATGTGCAACGTTTGCAAATTTGTGGCCAGCAACTGCTCTCACCTAAAATACCACAAGACAACCTGCGGAAAGCCTAAGTTGAAACGACAAACTACCATACATGAGGGTACAGAAAAGTTAAAGGAAAAACCTACACCTAAGCTGCAACGACAAAATACTCCGTTACATGTATAAAGGACGCATATTATATATTGTATATATAGTATTATATATTGTATTATATATAGATATATGCATATTATATCTATTATATATAGTATTATATTACATACGAGTATATATTATATTTATTATATATATTATGATCGGTCTCATCTCGAAAAATAGACGTGCTAGAGGAAAACCAAAAATAGATTTGGAATCAGCGTCCCAACAGCTATCTAGCCCACCCATAATTATATCTGATGAAAAGTACTTGTTGGTCAGTGTTATTTAAATGCTTTTATAATTTTTTTTTTTTTTGTAGCTACTGAAGATGGAGGGTGGACTTCCGAAACGTTAAGTCGATTAAATAAGTAGTAAAAATGTTGGTTCATGCAATTGTATTGCTGTTACTTTTATATATATATATAATTATATATATATATATATATATATACAGTGTATATATATATATATATTATATATATATATATATATTATATATATATAATATATATATGAAAAATTTGCCCCACCAGCGTTCGAACCCACCACCTCTTGAATAGGTGAGGGCGCCAGCCTCTACACCATAACGGGATAAAAGTTAACACATCACGTCACATTTAAACAACCGAGGAAATTCATAACGCTTTCGCCTCCAGAGGCATTTTACGTGTTTGCCCCCCGCACTCGAAATAATACCAGTATTTCATTCAAATTATCTGATGCTTCGCTGGGGTCTCATAAATGAAATATCTTGCATGAACACGCACGATTTTCCATATTGCAAAATTTGCCACCACAGAGCGTGTTAACTTTTATTCCGTCGCAGTGCAGTGACTACCGCCCTCACTTTCTATTCAAGAGGTGGTGGGTTCGAATCCTGGTGGGGGCAAATTCTGTATTATGCGAAATCGTGCGTGTTCATGCATGATATTATATTTATATGTATATATAACCTAACGTCTGCATGACGTCAGAGTCTTGACGTTGGAGGGGCTGCCTGCTCCTAAAATTGACTAAATTGAAAATCAAACGTGGTGACGTTTACGCTGTAACACGTTTTTGAGGTAAAATTAGGCATCTTCTAATTTTATATACAATTATATATATATATATATATATATATACTTAACGTAATTTGAAATTATATATGCAGTATAGTTGTAATTCTTTAAAATTTAATTAGCATCTTGTAATTTTAAATTCAACTGTGTTTGTTTAATATATCGAGAGAAAGCGTTGAATTTCAATACTGGTTAATTCTTAAATTTAACATTTTACTTAAATGCAGTACTGATCATAAGTCTGAGTCCAGCCTCTCTTTTCATACATAGAGAAATGTATCTAGCAGAGACAGATGGAGTAAACCAATTTAGTATAAGTTAATTTGCTTACAGTATGTAACTCTTTTGAGCTAAACCTTTTATTGTATGCCCCCAAAGAATGTTATATCTGCATTAACATTCATATGGGATGTAACAGTCTGGTAAATTCTCTCTTGCTCAGTTTATAGTTTCAGCCATTGCGTAAGAATTGGTGGGAGTTTTACATTTGCTACGTGCGGTTTATTACTCTGCTACTTTCTTATTTTAATACTTATGCGAGACAAGATGTGCCAATTAAGCTATACTAAAATACTGCACGAATTATGATGGTCTAATCATTTACGGATATAAAGAAACTATCTGATAATCATCCGCATTACGAACCGAGCACAGAATTAACATGTGAATTAAGAGTTCAGATATTCACTCTCCATAAACAAGCCAACAGCCAAAGATAAATTGCAATGAGACTTAAAATATCCAAAGGAGCAGTTCAAAGAATCCTACAGAGGGTGGGGGATAAAGATAGTTTTGATACTCATAGCGGGCAAGGTTGGCCTAAAATAGCTATTCAAAGACCTTCCTTAGCAAATCGCTTTAACACAGCTCCATAATAAATATGCCATGGAATGGCTGTAAGCACGTCTACTGTTAAAATAAGCTTCAAGAATGTAGCTACAAGGAAAAATTGCTGTTGAAAAGCCGTATATTAGTGATGTGAATAAGGGGGGTTTGCAAAGAAGCATCAAAACTGGCGTAATGAAAAAGAACATTAGTTTTTGTCTTTTAATAATGACCATAAAGCCAAACAATTTCTTACCTACTTTAATGTATGCTCAATACTCTAGTTTTAATATCATTTCTCACTAAAAACTTCGAAGAAATGATACCCGCAAGTAAACCTTATATAGATTTGTATTCATAGACAGCTAAAACGTTTAATAAATCCTAAAATTTAAAGATAAATGTTCGAATTCAATTAGCTCTCACGTGTTTGTGTGTGTGGTGTGTGTGTGTGTGTGTGTAACGACTGCAAAACCTCATGTTGGCAGCATTGAGCTCCATTTTACCCTGATGTGTATTTCAGTAGAAAGAGGTTTTCTCGGGGTATGACTTACCCTGACAAATCCTCCTCTCCCATCTAAAATACAATAAACGCATTATAACAACAAACCACCGTGTAGTTGAGTCTAAGTTCAAACTTAGTGAACAAGCCATTAACAGTCTGGGAACTCAGCCCTGGACTGTCCGAGCTAGCCTGAGAAATGGCAAGGGGATGCAGTGATGAGCGGCTGCCACAATGTATTTGGGTCTACTCAGTTCTTCTTTTGAAGGGAACTTATTTTTTCCAGGTTGGTGGCGTTACCATCCATCTCAGGCCCTCAGTTAGACGAAGGACATAAAATGGAACAACCAACCAACCTAAGAGTATGGACTTATGATTGCATGCATCAGTCTTTACACGCAACATGAGAGGAAAGTTATGGGATATTTGAGTTACTTTAGATGTTGGGATTGTAAAATTGGGACTTTTTATAATTATTAATTATTAATAAATAATAAATTAATAAATTAATAAATAATAAATGGACACAAGATAAAAATTTGCTCAAATTTTAGAAAAATAGAAAATATTTTGGCCATGTTGACCCGTGATGTCAGTCGATCGAACTACGTCTGCGCATCTAACCGCAGGATTACGGGAACCTCATTCCCATTAAAAGCGCGTCAGTAACTGCGCAGTGGCTCATCACGCAAAACACTAGGTACTATAGTACGCCCGCGCGGCACCATCTTAAGTCGTGTGATTTTTGTGACCAATCGCTTTCCTCGATTGCTATTGACGTCACATTTCCTTTGAAGGTGCCAATCATTACGACTAACCGCGTACCAGTAAATCTGAAACGTTGTCGTTGCGTATTTTGTTAGGCGCGAGAACGTGTGACATAGATGTCACGCACGAGTTCATTGCCTCTCAACCTTATTAATTTAATTAAACATAATATTTTAAATAATAGGGCCATTTAGATAGTTAAATAATGTTATAGGTATGTATGATGAAGGAATTAACGAAAATGTGGTTGGATGCGCCATAACTGCAGACGATTATTCTGGAAGGCCACTATAAGAAATAGAGCGCAGGCGAAGAGAAGAAGATTAAAGCGATTCTAGGCATTTCGATTCGAAGCATTCAGACTTCCTCAGTTCATTTCATTATTCCAGTCAATTTTTATTTTAAAGTAGGTCGTGGGTAAGATGACCTCTTTCCATCACGAAATTTTTTTTTAAATAATTTTAATTTTCCCAGTAAGCAAAGGATTTTCCCTGTCGGCATTTGACCATTTTTTTTTATATTATATAACATAATTCAAAGTTTAACCCTATATGGACAACTGTTACATATTTCCAACCTTTCATATATACGCATTTATAATTTAACCCTACAGGAAATTCTGTCCATATAGGGTTAATTTACAAAGCGAACTTAAAAGCAAAATTTCAAAAGTTTTCCGTGTGTTTCTCCCACTGTGTTTTCAACAGCGACTTGTTTAATAGTGTATATATGGTTCTTTGTAGTTCTATGTAGTAATACTGAGACCCTATAGTGAACGAAATGAAAGTAACACTTGACACTCACTCAGTATTTGATACTTAATGGTGAAATTGTTCGTGAGCCCATAGGCATAGTATAACTGTTAGCTTATACGAAGTCGGTGTTTATGGATCATATACGATACAGTGAAGCTTAGTTTCACGTTCTGAATTGTGAATTCATCCGAAATTCTATATGAACATCCACGTTTCGTTACTGGTTATGATGTATAATTTTGTTTACATTCGCCCTCACTACTTACTACCTTTGTTCGTCGGCGCCACCTTCGTCAAGAACGCCACTATCAATCACCACAGGGATTACCTCCGTCGTCACTATTTGGGTCAACTTCGTCGGGGTCACCGGGGATCCCGAAAAGTTTACACCTTTCATACGGCTGTTGCAAGTTTTCAGCTTTTAAGTGATTTCAGCTTGATTTGCGGTGGCACCATAGTTTCAAACTTATTTTTTAATATCATTAACCGAAGGGATATAATGAAGGTTACGTTAAGTTAGATTAAGTTACGCTGGATTTGGTTAGGTAATAAGGTTTAGCAAAGTTAATTAGGTTACTTAGATTACGTTAAATATCAACATCTACAACTGTAAGTGTGAAAATGTCGCAGTTTTGTAAGGTACAGAATCGTGTATGTATATACATACATATATACTGTATATATGTTGTGTGTGTGTGTGTGTGTGTGTGTGTGTGTGTGTGTGTGTTAAAAATTCATCACTCTCAAAACTGAACGCTTACTGTCGATATATTAAACGTGCAAAATTAAATTTTAAATTAAAGAACATAATTAAATTTTTATGTATGAAATGCACAATTCGGAGTGAGAATATCTTCATATATATATATATATATATATATATATATATATATATATATAAAAAGGTAACAGCCACGAAGCTTATATCTCCACGATGTGGGGATGAGTGCACCCGAAGGGTCGTCATCAGCCCGAGCAATGAGAAGGTATGGGGGCTAACTCAGCCCAACTCAGGAGCCATCAGGCGGGAGCGAACCAGAGACTCACCGCTCAGCGTCTACCACTGTAGCCACTGAGCTACAGGAAGGTCCCTCATATATCGGGTCGGCAAAAAAAAAAGGGAGACCTCGAACTTTGGCTGTAAAATCCAAAGTTATGGTCAGATTTCAATATTTTTTTCACACCCCACAACTAAGTAAATTTCCAATACGGTGAGCGGATTTCAAAGAAAACTAATGAAAATTACGGATTTATTGAACATTTCTTTATGCCACTGGAAATTCTCCATTTACACTACTACTGCATTATATGTGCAGATAAAAAGTTACAAAGTACTCGCATATTGATGTTAAAAAAACTGCTCGATATGTTTACCACGAACTTCTACAACTTTTTTCAGTCTAGGATGGAACTCATCTATGCCTTTATTGATTTGTTCTTGTGGTAGCTCATCCCATTTTTCCAGAAGCAGCTGTCATAAATGAGCGACATTTCTTACTTAGACCCGATAAATTCTTTGTGACAAATTTTCCCAAAGGCCGTAATCGACAGGATTTAAATCAAGACTGTTTGGTGGCCAAATTTAATACCGCTACCTGGTATTCTTTTGATATCTCCTGTTTTATCGATTTTCTTAAGAAGCTTGCCCAAACCTCCTGCACTTGGCTTACGTTAATTAAAATCGCTTTAATTAATTATCAACCTGAACCTATGATTAGCAACATTTTTCTGGAATATTCGCCATAAATCCAATTTCTCAACTAAAATGCTAAAAGACGGCATACAAACCATAAAATTACCTAGCACTAACATACTAAAATTTCACGGTTCTATGTACCGTATTTGCCGAGATATGAAGGATTCAAAAGGTCTCCCTTTTTTTTTTGCCGACTCGATATATATATATATATATATAATGCAAAACATCCCCCACCAGGATTCGAACGGTCCCTCTGGGTCGAAGACGCGGGCAGAATCCTGATGGAGGATAAATTCTGCATTTGAAAATATACGCGGTTATGTGTTTATGTTTTCATATTATAATATACAGGGTGTCCCATAAGTCCGGCATCATAGGAGAAATTAATATTTTTCTATTTCTACAAACCATAATTCATATTTTTCTCTTTCTACAGGCCATAATGTCTATGAGCAAGGAAGAACGAATCCAGATAATTCTACTCATAGGAAATCGGAGTCAAACAGTTCAAAAGTTCAACCAAAGTTCGGCATAATAAGAAAATAAAAAAATTTAAAAATATATATATAAAATATAAAATATGAAAATCTATTCCAAAAACTCATCAACATCTTCATTAGCATACTTAGAACTCTAATTTAGGCAAAAATGAACGTTCTAGCTCAATTAATAACAGAGATACTATTGCCAGAATATTGCTGAACTTCGGAGGCGATTTTTGGCGAATTTTAATTTTGGCGCTTAGGTACCTTAAGACGCGGGACCCCTCATATATATATATATATATATATATATATATAGAGAGAGAGAGAGAGAGAGAGAGAGAGAGAGAGAGAGAGAGAGAGAGATTCCAGTATTCTTATAGAATACAAATTAAATTTTTATTAATTTCAAAAGTGGAGGAGAAGAAAAATAAAAGAAATGTGTATAAGAGAAGGTTGTTAAAGAAGAGAGAAAGTACCCTAAAGAATATTACATGAAACACGGTGACAAATGTGAACTTCACAGGAACGCGAGAGAGAGAGAGAGAGAGAGAGAGAGAGAGAGAGAGAGAGAGAGAGAGAAGAGAGAGAGAGAGAACAAAATTTAATCGGAACAAGATGAAAAGAAAAAAAATTACGAGAATTAGAACACAAATGGCAAAATTAGAACACTAACCCAAAAATGGGGGACGCGTTAATGGGCATTTTGAACAATAAAAAATACGTTAATGGGGGCACGAACTAGACTGTTAAGAACGAAAAATGGACACGAGTATATATACACAAAGCAATCCGAATAATTGATATACTCAGAATTTATTGTTTAACTGAAGTAAACCCCCTTTTTTTTATTTTCCTTTAAATTTTATGCTTGTTGCGTTTTTGCATTAAAAAATACTATCATTTTAACGCCCACCCACTCAAAAAAAAAAAAAAAAAACTTAGCCATTATAAAACCACTTTTGTAATTGTTTTTCCGCGGGTTTTCAATGTTCTTTAATAAAAGCTTTAAACTGGACGTTGAGGTAAAAAAAATTTACACACACACACACACAATGGCTAGAAAGAATGAAAAGGATTTAAATAAAAGCTAAGCCACAACCAACTCGCACAGGATCGCAATTACGATTAAAAAATAATAATACAAAAAAAAAAAAAGGTCGTAAGATGTAGAACATGGTCAGATAAAAAGCTAATGATATAACCATGCAACATTTTAAAAACGAGGTGACTATATACGGAACATCATAAAACAGAATATTAATAATAAATGGACACCTATGTATATTACCCTAATTCCGCCCCGAGGAAAAAATTGGTACTTGGTTACAACAGTGAATGGTTATAATATGGTCAGTCCATAACTAACGTGGTTATAAGTAACATGGTTATAACTAT
>JAJOZX010000574.1:52500-80000 GCA_023014485.1 Bathynomus jamesi | reverse complement strand
ACTAATTCCCCATGCGTAGTGGAGGTACAGTAAAAATTTCATACTTTTAGTTCAGTTAATAAAAAATATACAAACCTTTTAAAGTGTTTAAAAAAAAAACCCCACTTAATATATTATACTTAATAATATATAACACTTAATATATCAAATAATTTATTATGTATTTAGTCGTTATATTTATACTTACATAATAAATGTTAACTTTGATGACGACGATTAAGACAGTATTTGGTTTCTCTGTTAGGTAGTCTTACCTGAAAAAAAAAGAACAAAATTATATACCACACATTTTATTCAAGTTAAGAGACATTGGGTCTGGGTAGTAGTTGGATGGGAGACCGTCTTCCGCGTCCAGATTATGTAGCGACCCGTGGTTCGGATCCCGCGTAAAGCTATAGGTCCCCTCCGTTATATGACCTTAGATGTTGCGAAGGAGGTTAAACAAACTCGATAATTATTATTCCCAATAACGAGAAATGTTTTTCAGTAACGGATTGAAGCCATAATAAGATACTGCTTAGTTTATATAGGTCTAGGATGTACTTACAAACGTGTATATATGTATATGTATGGGATTGAACTCAGAATGGTCCCCATGAGGTTTTTTCTGAGAGTGACCCGTTGCCCACGTCGGGCTAACATCATGAAAAAGAAAAAACTATAGTGTTCGTCATTTACCATTACTTATTTGGACTATAGTGGATTTAATTTCCCAGAAAAGTTCCTTGTTCCATGCACGGTCTGCGTGTATCATATAATATATATATATATACACAGTGATATTAAAAAACCATCCAGACAAATGTGACGATAAGGTTTCAGTATAAGTTCTTTATTTCAAATACTTTCGTTAAGGGCTAAATTAAATAAAATAAATAGTGCAGCTTCACATTTATTTATGTCATTGTAAATTATAAAACCAATGTATTTATTTTATTATTAACAAAAGTTATTTAATTACTCAAGACGCAGAAATTGAATTGATATGTTAATGTTCTAATACACTTTACTGTACAACATTCCGATCTTTTCCAAATGGACGACCACACGGGATTTAGTTGAAAATGTGTATACTAATAAATTTTTATATTCTAATAACGAAAATGACATTTTCGTTAAAACTAACGAAAATATCATGACTTAACCTAACCAATCGTCAAGGGCGTACAGGTGACCTAACCTGACATTCAATTGACCTAACCAGGAATTCAATTGACCGGGGGCAACTCGCAAGCAGATAGATCACAGCACTGTATTAGGGTCTGTATCGAAGGAGTGACATTTCAAAGGAGTGACATAAATACCGTAACGAAGGAGTGACATAACGAAGGAGTGACAAATCGGAGATAAAATTCAAAGGAGTATAATTATTAAAATTTTATTTAAAAAAACAAAATTTGTTAGAATTGTTAAAATTAAGATTTTATTTCAAAAACTAGAAACATAAACATAAAATGACAACAACGATCAAGTGATAATAACCAGTTTTTTACAAGGAATCTAATGGTGCTATTTATTTATTTATTTATTTATTATTTATTTAAAATTTATTTATTTATTTAAAATTTAACGAAAATAGCACGACTTAACCTAACCAATCGTCGATGCCGTACAATTAACCTAAAATAAATAAATAACAAAAATTTATTGTTTTTTATTTATTTTATTTATTACAGTTTTTAGGTTATGTCAGGTTAGGAATTATGTCACTCCTTCGTTAAGGTATTTTCGTGTCACTCCTTTGAATTTTATCTCCGATTTGTCACTCCTTTGTTATGTCACTCCTTTGAATTTTATCTCCGATTTGTCACTCCTTTGTTATGTCACTCCTTCGTTATGTCACTCCTTTGAATAGGACCGCTGTATTATCATACGCTCACACTACAACAATAATATTCAGACTAAACTAGGTCTAAGCAGGCAACAAATAAACATTAATAACAACAACAAAAATTACTGTTTATGCGAGTTCGTATGGAGAAAAGGTATGCAAATGAAAATTTATTTATTAAAATATTATTAAATATTGCAAATTTTAATAAATAAATGATATTATCCGCTTATTATTTTGTTAAACCCACTACATAACACTACATAATTTAGATAATGGTCATGCGCCATACAAACTAACGCGCATATAAATGCAATTTTTTTCGTATGTTGCGAAATATTTCTTCAGGAAAATAATGTCATTTTCGTTATTAGAATATAAAAATTTATTAATATACAAATTTTCAGCTAAATCCCGTGGGGTCGTCCATTTAGAAGAGCTTCCAACATTCCAATGAGGAAAAAAAAATCATATTAAAAAGGTGTTCATTTAATACAAAAATTTAAAATGGTGCATTAACGTTTCTTCAAAGGTTGAAAATTTTTCAGTTAAAAAAATTGCTGAGATAAAGACGGGTAAATTGTACAAAACGGGTCACCTTCGATTTTCGATAAAATTTAAAAATATCATTGAATTTAGAAATTAAATGCTATGTTAATTTGATAGAATTGGCAGAAAGAGTTCATTGAAAGTTTGTTCACCCGAAATGAATTAAACTTTCTTTTAATGGGGCTTTAGCCCTTTCACGACGGATGGTACGTTAAAGTTGTACCAGAAATAATAATAATAAATTTTACTACAATACCTCGTTTCTGTAAATGTTTCTACGTGTTTATATAGTTGTCATTTAATTGTCGGGAAAGGAAAGCAAAATGTGTATCATTTTAGTGACGAGTTACTAATATATTTAGTTTTAAATAACGATAAAACCTATACTTTTTTGGGTGATAGAGTGACCGCATAGGCTGCGGTTTACAGTTTAATCCCCAATTTATTCGGATAGGGTAGCAGTAAGGCAATATACCACCCACACTACTACCGGCTAACCACACCCAGTCCCATACAGAAAAACTAGTTACCGCGTCACTCTTTTGTTTGAAAAAAATTGAGCATATTTCTTTCCTCGAGATAATAATAATAAATAATAATAATAATAATAATAATAATAATAATAATAATATTATTATTATTATTATTATTATTATTAATAATTGGCGAAGGACCAAATTGTAGGCACCTAATTTTAACTTATCCAACAGACTAGACTGAATAGGTCAGGTTAGGTTTAATTGGGTTTCAACAGTTTTGATCTTTCGGCAAATTTTCATTCGATACCTTTTCATTTGAAGCAGCGCGTGTTTCCTCAACTTTTTCCTATAGTACTACTGCACTTCACAGCCAAAAAAGTTCACGCGCCACCTCTACAAAAAATTCCCTTTGTAATAGTTCATATTCAAAACTTAATTTTTTTATCAGTTGATGATTAAACCTTAGATAAAAATTTAGATGGTTGTTGAAAATGAAAATTACAAACGCAAAAACTGTAATAACAAAAGTAAAACTGGTTTCTAAAGTAAATTTTTTTTTACCATCATGACATTTGAATTAAAATTATAAGCAATAGGTTACATCTCCTGATGTACAGGGTGTCCACAATGTCTCGTCATCCCAGTAAAATAGTAAATGATTTTCGGTTTTCTTTCAGATCCATTTGAAAAGTGTGATAGCAACAACTATACGATTGAACGATCAGGACCGAAGTCTGCACGAATATTTTCATTGGTTTTGCCATTACGTGGTCGCCCACGGACCCAGGTACTAGCTAATATGCGTTGTTCAATCGTATAGTTACTCTTATCACACATTTCAAATGGGTCTGAAAGAAAACCGAAAATCAGTTAGTATTTTACTGGAGTGACAAGACATTGTGGACACCCTGTACTTTATATATTCAAATAAAAAAAAATACTCAATGAATGGGGTGAGTTTGTTTTTTGACAAAGTTTGTTTTGTCTCGGGGCTGTTTGATTGTTTGACTCCCTATGCACTCTGTCATTAGGGCAGGTAAACGTTATACGAACAAAGGTAAAGTAATTGAATCTTGTTATTCACTTCTTTTAGAAACTCATTTTTTGTCTTGCGAATTTTTTCAAAATTTTATAAAAATTAAAATTTCACCCATTTTTAAAACTACTTTTTTTTTTAACTCGCCCCGCACCACCTGAGGGACAAATTGGCCTCACTTCAGGTGATTCACTGATTCAGAGGAAATGGTTAATTTCCGAAATGCTTTACATAAATGACAATTTCAAGACCCCAAGGCAATGTTGGAGGCCACTGACCAAATAAACTAGAGTAACTGGGAAGGTTGAATTAACCTAAATCTTTGAAGTTTAATAGTGGCCTGTTTAGTAGCTCATGGGTGAAATGGTGAACTCGCAACCAGCAGTCTAAAATCCATATAAGCAGATTTTGGATCACCTGAAGATCCGTCACCCCAGCCTTTTTTAGTTAGCTTTATAAGACTAACTAACGAAAATATCACGATTCACGACCTAACCTAACCAATCGTCAAGGGCGTACAGTTGACCAAACGATTGGTTAGGTTAAGTCGTGATATTTTCGTAGTTAGCCTTATAAAGCTAACTAAAAAAGGCTGGGGGTGACGGATCTTCAGGTGATCCCAGATTTTGTACTCCAAACGGCAATCGTAAATAAAAGGTAAAAATGTTAAAACTAAAATTTTCATTAATAACACATGTCAACAAAAAAACATTTTTTTTTTCGTTGCCAAGGAAATTCGTACGAATTTAGGGTATTTTGGGGTTGCTGAATTCCAAAATGAAAGTAGTTTTTCCGATTTGGCTCTAGTTCTTGAGATAATGAATACCTTCAATTAATAGGAAACGTAACCATAACGCGTGCATATGGGAAACTACCGGAACATTCTAGATGGTGAGACCGAATAAAATGCCATTATGTATTTCATGTGTTTACTTTTGTATGATTTGAGACAATTTCAATGCGATTTGTAAGTAAGCTCCGCCTGAACATTAAATTTTTTGCATTTTTACGTGTTTCAATGGGGTACCAATTATCTCATAAATTAGAGCCAATCTAGCAAAACCGATGTCATATTCGGAATCAGCACCACAAAGTTACCCCAAAATCACTCTAATATGATTGGCAATAAAATGAGTGTTGACCAGTGTAATCAATGGTTCAAAATTAAAGATTATAAAGAGTTCTCACAAATTATAATATTTTCAGTGCATTTTTTTTATTCTCTCTCTCTCTCTCTCTCTCTCTCTCTCTTCTCTCTCTCTCTCTCTCTCTCTCTCTCTCTCAATATATATATATATATATACCCTCATAGACCTACACACACACACACGTATGATGAAATAATTAGGAAACCAGGTTTAAGCATAAGTTCAGTATTTCAGATACTTTCGTAAGATGTAGAAATTAAAGTTGTATATGAATGTACTAATATACTTTACTGCTCAACATTCCAATAACGACATTTTCTGGTATTAAAAAAATATTCACTTAATTAAAAAAAAAAGTTAAAACGACGCATTAACATTCCTCCGAGTTCTGAAAGATTTCTCAGTTCAAAAAGCTTAGCTAAGAATGTTCACATAACGAAAGAAACACATCAACTTTGTTTTTCGAACCACCACCACCACCACCACACCACCACCCCCAAAAAAACCCACCCTGAATATAAGTTCTACCTACATTGAAAAATTCCTTTAGACACGAAAACCGGAATGATGCGTTAATTTTGATGCGGTTAAACTTGATTTATGGTAAAAAGCAAAACAAGTTCTCGAAATTTAATTCACTAAAATTAAAAAGCAAAGATGTGTTAGCTTTTAATTGCTGAAATTTGTACAGTATGTATGCGGTACGTAATCTTTCATAAAATGAAAAAAAAAAAAAAAAAAAAAAACACAAACCCACAATGTTATATGAAATATTTACCACATTTTACTCACCAAAAGCTTACGACGACAACGATCGCGTAAGAACTTTACAAATAATTCGCCTCGTCAGCTCACAAAAATGTCAACAATATGATGACATATACAGGGTGTTTGAAAACTTTCTGTACAAATTGTAATGGGGAATAGGCAACACCAAGACAAACCCTTTTCGTCTATAAGTGTATGTCCGCTAACGTCACCATTCGGCACGAGAGGGCACCGCCGCTGCAATTGGCTAAAAGGTGAAGTGGGCTAGACTCGCGCTTGCCGCGGGCATTCTTAAATCGGACGTAGTACGCGTAACATGGAGCGCTTCACGACTGCTGAGATGGCTGACATGCATATGGTGTATGGGGCTGCCAATGGAAACGGAAGAGCTGCTGTGAGGTTGTACCGACAGCGCTTCCCAAACAGACGTGTGCCAAACCACCAAACGTTTGCGCATTTGCATCGGCGACTGTGAGAAACTGGAACATTCCATGCAAACATGCATGACACTGGTCGGGAGAGAAACGTGCGCACTCCTGACATGGAAGAAGAAATCCTACGGCGATTTGAGGACAATCCAAGCGCAAGCACGCGAGGTGTTGCACGTATCCTCGGTGTGAACCACGACCTGGTCTGGAGAGTGTTGCACGAGCAGCAGTTACATCCGTTTCATCGTCAGAGAGTCCAGGCATTACAACCTCGGGATTACCCTCTTCGTGTGGAATTCGCACGCTGGTTTCTGCAGCAGACAGCGGTGCAGCCTAATTTTCCGGCTTATGTGCTGTTCTCAGATGAGGCCTGTTTCACACGTGAGGGCGTGTTTAACATGCACAATTCTCACGTGTGGGCGCACGCAAATCCACATGCTACACGGGTGCATGCTCATCAAGAACGGTTCGCCGTCAATGTTTGGGCGGGTATCGTCCATGGCAAGTTGATTGGGCCGTACTGCTGCCTGCCCGACTCGACGGGCGGGTTTATCGGATATTTCTTGAAGAAACGTTGCCGGAACTGCTGGAAGATGTTCCCGTGGCTATTCGTAGACGAATGTGGTTTCAACACGTCCGATTTAAGAATGCCCGCGGCAAGCGCGAGTCTAGCCCACTTCACCTTTTAGCCAATTGCAGCGGCGCCCTCTCGCGCCGAATGGTGACGTCAGCGGACATACACTTATAGACGAAAAGGGTTTGTCATGGTGTTGCCTATCCCCCATTACAATTTGTACAGAAAGTTTTCAAACACCCTGTGTATATATATATATATATATATATATATGTGTGTGTGTGTGTGTGTGTGTGTGTGTGTGTGTGTGTGTTTTCGTGTCTGACTGTATATTCAACACACTGAAATTCTTTTTCTTTATAACTCTCCGGAAAGAGTGTAATTATTTTTTAATATAAATACTAACAAAACAAAGCCTTTACTTCACACCCACATCCTCACCTACCCCACCCATAGACAGGGTGTCCCATAAGTCCGGTGTCATAGGAAAATTTATTTTAAATTAAATTTACAAAAGTAATACATTTCAACTAAAATTTTAGCTTACAGTCTTTTTTGAGTTCAGCTCCAGGTCCCCCTCACCCATAAGGTTGAGTATTATCTTCTCAATGGAGGGGGTTTCGTTGGTGCTTATAACTCATTATCGCCTGGTTGAACTTTGGAGACCAACTAATGTTTTCTTTCTTGCATCTGGGAATGTTTTACGATGTTCCTCAACGACCTAAAGCAAAAACTGTGTCTGTTTCTCATTTCTCGTTACAGAGGCGTTAAAGTCCCTTTATCAATGCTACTCCCCTTTCTGCTATATCACTGACAGCCTTCATGCTTTTAAGAATCTTGGAAGCGTTTTCATAATCTGGAATCTTTTCCCATTGAGCTCGATCTACAGAAGTTAGAAAGTCATCTTCCAACCCTAAAATTGAGAACAGTTGTCGGGAGTTTGCTGTGACAAATGATGACAGATCTTTTCTTTCAGCAATCGTTGGACAAATTCTATTTGGAGGGCATTTATCTCCTTCATTTTTTAGAGCTGCGACCATCAATCTCTTCATTTCTAAAGGTACACGATCATCAAAGAAAGAGAGACCAATCAGACGTTCACTTAAATACCACAAATGATTACCGAATGCCTTTCCTGCAGATTTGGAGACGATAGTGTCTGGGTAAGTTTTTAATTGCTGAAGGAGCTCAAGGTCATTTGCAGGAGCTAAAGTTGCTTGGGGGCCTTGGAACCATGCTATTACATAAATCTTTGTAGTGAATAAATTGAATCGTCTTAAAGATGATATTTCTCTTGATGTTAGACGAACCTGTGAACGGAGGAGATAAATCTTTAAGCCAACGTGCACGATGTAGAGCACCTGGTTGCATCAGTCTTCTTCCTCGTCGGGGTACTTCTCCCAAAAACAACAATGTTAATGCTAAGGTTTCTCGGTAATTATCTCTTGGTTGGCGTTTTTCTAGGTTAGTTTTACAGAATTCAATTATTCCCTTCCATTCAGATATGTCTAAGATCACTTCTTTATCACCAATCACTGGTTCAAGCTTACTCTTATCAATGTTACTCCATTCTAGCTGTAATCGCTTAAATAAAGCAATATCAGGTCCTGATGAAGGACCAAAAAGGACGCCAAATACATTTCCAACTATAATCTCATGGATATGATGACGACAGGCTAGGTGCGGAAGATTTTTGTTCAACATTTGTTCAATCAGGATGTAGGCACCTCCTCTCTTTCCTATATTACTTGCAGTGGTATCAAACGACGTAGCTTTGATCTGGTTGGTTAAATACCATTCTTTTACAGTTTCAACAACAGCCTTTGCAATTGCTTTTGCACTTTCGGAGGTAAGTTTAGGGATTGCAAGAAGTTTGCCGATATCTTTACCAGTCACTACCACAGGCAAACGACCGACAGACTTTTTTCCTGTGATATCAGGTAGCATTTTCCATCCCAGTGAACTACTAGGGGGGAGGGTTTCTGGAGCAAATTGTTCAATGATATTAGCTGAAGTTTCTTTTCTAATTTTCATCCTTTTAGTGCGAATAGAATCTTTATTGATCGATAGTGACTCTACATCATATCCTAACCTTTTTGCCGTAGCAGCAACGATATGAGCTGCTGCTCGGTTGCTGGTCTTTGTACGGTCTAGACTCACTCTAGAGCTTGCGCTAATTCGGAAATCATTATGTTTTGAGGTCTTGTTTTCTTCAATTGTGGTTGGGTGTCACCCTGAGAAAAACTTTTTAATTAACTGAGGATTTGAGTTGCAGCTTGCTCCTTACCAGTTTTTCAGATGCCAAAAGTCACAAGAAGTAGTTACATATATTGATATATCATAAATACACCTATATTCCAAGTGTTCAGAATTTCGAACCATAAGCTTGGTCAGCCATGCATCAAAAATAATGCTAAGGATACTAACCAGAAGACTAACGAACAGAGCTAAGCAGTACATTGGAGAGGATCGGTTTGGATTTAGGTCAAAATGCGGAACAAGAGAAGCTACTGATATTATGAGAATGGTGGGAGAGAGAGAGTGCTGGAACATGATCAGGAAATGTTTGTTTGTTTTATTGACTGAAAAAGCTTTTGACATAGTTCAATGGAGGAAACTAATGGAAATATTGAAGAGGGACTGTAGGGACTGGAGGGACCGTAGGATGATAAAAAATCTATATCTTGGGCAGACTGTGAATGTTAGAGATGCAGGAGAAGAATCGGAGCCTGGATTCGTTGAGAGAAGGGTCAGGCAAGGATGCTCCCTGTCCCCCGTGTTATTTAACATCTATGCAGAAGCAATGATAATAGAAGCACTCTTAGATCTGGAAGAGGGAATCAGAGTGGGAGGTAAATTGGTCAAATCTGTAAGGTTTGCGGATGACAAGGCATTTGTTTGTAGTACTGAGGAAGGACTGCAAAGAATGGTCAATAGCTTGACAACAACGGCGAAAGAATTCGGAATGAAAATTAATGAAACCAAGACAAAGGTAATGAAAATTGCAAGAAGGAGAGGAGCACAAATGACCCTAACGATAGGAAATCGGACCCAAGAAGAAGCTGAGCAGCTTAAATATCTGGGAAGTTTATTAAACAACAATGAAGATTGCAATAAGGAAATAAGATCTAGAATTGGTATGAGTAAGGTAGCTTTTGAGAGAGAGAAAAGACTACTTACAGGTAAACTCAACTTGAAACTGAAGAAAAGATTAGTAAAAAGCTTGATATGGAGTGTGGTACTGTATGAGCAGAAACATGGACAATGAAAACAACTGAAAAGAAACTCCTGGAAAGTTTTGAAATGTGGATTTGGAGAAGAATGCTAAAGATAAGCTGGAGGGAACACCAAAGTAATGAGGAAGTGCTGCAACAGGTGAGGGAGGAAAGAAGAGTCAGTAAGGTGATAAGAGAAAGACAGAACAAATGGATCGGGCATATGTTGAGAGGAGAAGGATTATTTAAGGAGGCGATAGAGGGTAGATATGAAGGTAGAAGGCCGAGGGGAAGGAAAAGGAAAGCAATGCTGGACGATTTGAAGGCAGGCAGGAGCTACCATGAGATGAAAAGGATAGCTTAGGATAGAACACTTTGGCGGGACACATGAGTTGGACCTGCCTGATAGGCAGAACACGATGGATGGATGGATGGATCTGAAAACATATGAATATTTCATATAAACATTTCAATAATAATTTCTGCAAATTTTGCAAAGAAATAAATGGAGTATTTTACTATTGAGTATTTTACTACATTACTCTACATTTTTATACTGCCGTGCGTCACCCCTAAATATGATTTGATTGTTTTAAAAAATGGTATGCTAAGTTTTCTCATGATAAAGAACAAAATTCGACCTTCGAAACTCTAAAGTTAAATTTTTTTTTGTCCTATGCTGATAGCCACCCTAATATTATATATATATATATAGACAGGTGTGGCCGTAAGTTTCCATACATAGGAAAAATTAAACGTTTGTTTTTATGTTTCAGATACCCTAAGAATATGCGTTTGACGTAAGATCTTGTTTACTGATGAAGCAAATTTTTACGTCAATGGAGAGGTAATCGGCAAAACATACGTTATTGGAGTAATGCTAACCTAACTGGCTGAGGAGTCCAACGAAGATGCAAGGTGCCCGTAAGTGATGGTGTGGGCCGGGATATGGGGTGACAGAATTATTGGACCAATTTTTGTCAGTGGAAATCTTAATGCCGAAAGGTATCTTAACATGTTTGCAAGAAGAGATTTTCCCATCCCTGCTAAACGAGGAAGGTAACTTCCCAGTTACTTCCAGCAAGATGGAGCTCCACCTCATTATGGTCTTCACGGCGTCGGTATTGGATCAGCAGTAGTTTCCGGATGCTTGGATTGGTCGGCGTGGTCCTGGAGTGGCCTCCCAGATCCCCAGATCTCACCCCCTTGATTTCTATCTTTGGGGGCACTTGAAGGCCATGGTGTATCAGGAAAAGATACGAGACATAAATCATCTAAAGGAACGTATCACCAACGCCATTACAAGCATACGTCAACTGTGCTAATGCGTGTTCATCAACAGTGGGGAACACGTATTGAAACTGTGTTTTCAAAACAATGGCAACCATATAGAGCATATTATATAAATAAAAATGGTTGTCCATAAAAAAAATGTTTATTTTTCCTATGTATGGAAACTTACGGCCCACCCTGTAATAATATATATATATATATATATATATATATATATATATATATATATATATATATGCGTCTCGGTGGTGTAGTGGTAAACGTCGCTGACTACAAATCCATCGGCCGGGATCGAGAGCCAGTGACTACACGTGGCGCGCAGCAAAACCCAGCTGTTCATCCTTCCACACGTTAAAGAATGTGGGTGGTAGATAAATGGGTACCCTGGATAGCCTAGTGGTTAAAACGCTGGGCTGCTGGTAGGGCGTGGTTCGAATTTCACGTTAAACTGAGGTGTAAGGTGGAGTGAAAAGCTTGGCCTTTCATCAGAGTGAACAATTCGGGCGGAAGCAAACCAAAGGTTACCAAAGGGGATGATGATGATGATCTACAGATCTACAGAAGCTAAGGCTAACAAAGACCCTAAGATCCACTCTAAGGTTAGCCCGAAAGAAAGAAGAAAGTAAGGGGTTAAGTAAGTAGCAAAACCTATCACTCGTGGGTTGAAATTCATTCAGGAAAAGAGAAAGAAAGACACCATCATCATCCGCCGGCCACTGCCGACAAGTCGGAAAAATAGTCGAAGAGAATATTTCCAGCTGTTGCAGACCGGTCCTCCACTCCATAGGGAGTGATGATGATGAGCTACAGAAGCTAAGGTTAACAAAGACCCTAAGATCCACTCTAAGGTTAGCCCGAGTAGCGGGTTAAGAGAAGAGAATAAGGGGTTAATTAAGTAGCAACAACAATCACTCGTGGGTTAACATTCATTCAGAAAAAGAAAAAAAAGACTCACCATCATCATCCACCGGCCACTGCCGACAAGTCAGAAAAATAGTCGAAGAGAATAGGAGAGGGGTGAAAGATGAAAAGAAGTAAAATAAGAACGCTTACAAACCATGCAAACACAGTCGTAACTCACTGTCATACCATGCAAACTACAGACATGCAAGTAAAGAGAGTTACAGACTTGCAAGTAAGGAGAGGATAGGGAAAAAAAATAGGTAAAGTTAAACAAAAAGTGGGTTAGTTTATGCTACGAGCTACATCTACGTTCATGTTAGTCTAATTTTTTTTTTTTATATAATAATTTTTTGCTGGCATATCACACGCTGGCATGTCACAAGCTGGCATTAATCGTCAACAGACTCATCCTCGACCACCACCCCCAGAGCTCCTGTTGCTAATTTTTTATTTTATTTTAAACAACGTTAATATTTTTAAAATCCCTATCTAAACGGTTCTTAAACATATTAACGCTGGTAGAGTTAACGACTGACGCGGGAAGATTATTCCATTTATCAATTACTTTAAACGTAAAGAAGTTTTTAGCGATATTAGTAATGAAACGTCTGCCACACAACTTAAATCCGTTGTTACGAGTATTGCTATTATCGAAAGTGAACAGTTTGTCAAAATTTACGTTATCGATGTTATTAACGATTTTGAAAACTTCAATAAGCTCCCCCCTTAATCTCCTAGTTTCGAGTGAATGCAAGTCTAACACTTTAATCCTATCTTCATAAGGCTTGTTGCGCAATGACGGAATTAATTTCGTGGCACGACGCTGAACCCTTTCTAACCTATCAATATCCTCACGCAAATACAAGCACCAAAACTGAACTGCATATTCTAAATGAGGCCTGACTAGGGACTTGTAAATGGGCAATATAATATCCTTCGATTTAAATTCGAAATTACGCGCTATGAAGCCTAACATCCTATTAGCTTTTGCGCAAGACTCCAGGCACTGGTTCCTAACCTTTAAATCCTTAGATACGCGTACACCTAAATCTACTTCCTCGTCAAAGCTCGCTAACTCTCTACCATCCATCGTGTACGTGTAATTATTGTTACGAGAACCTATATGCAAAACTTTACATTTGTCTGTGTTAAATTGCATCTGCCACTTATCCGTCCACTCCATAATCCTATTTACATCGTCTTGGAGCCTATTTCTATCGTCCTCGTTAACCTTAACCGCCTATTTAGTATCGTCCGCGAATTTTGACACATTACTAGTCAATCCTACATCTATGTCGTTAATGTAAATTACGAATACAATGGGCCTAACACTGAACCCTGTGGGACACCGCTACCTACACCCAACCACCCCGATTCACTACCATTAACAACGACCCTCTGTCTCCTAGCACGAAGCCATTCCTCTAACCAGTTAGCTACCTGACCGCGTATACCGTGCGCTTTAACCTTCGCAATTAATCTTCTATGCGGAACTGTATCGAACGCCTTTTTAAAATCTAAATAAATAACGTCAGCCGCTCTATGCCTATCGTATTTGCGCACTATTTCATTATAAAATTCTAACAAATTAGTTAAACAAGATCTATGGCGTCGAAACCCATGTTGACTACTATTAATCAAATCTCTACTTTCTAAGCAGTAGCGGATCTAGGATTTTCGAAAGGGGGAGGGGGGACCTTTAGAGAGGCGTCACGTATACCATCAGCTTATTACAGGCAATACCACGAAGTGGGAGCGGAGCGAGCACTGAGCATACAGTCAGGAGGTTTCGGGGAGCGTTGTGAGCTCCCCTGGCGAAATCCAGGACGGAGCCCCAGTAGCTGAGCGATATTAGAACCTTCTCATTAACTGTTCATAGAATCGAGCTCTAATTATATGTATTTGTAACCAGTGCAGTACTTGATAGTTTACTCATAAAAATTTTTCACGAAATAACACGTGAAAAATATTTATGATGAATAAAACCACGAAGGAAAGGAAACAGAGTAGTGCTCAAGCGCTTTCGTCATTAGACGAAAGCGCTTGAGCACCACTCTGTTTCCTTTCCTTCGTGGTTTTATTCATCATATATATATATATATCTATATATATATATATATATTAGTGGTGACCGGATATCCGCATCATTTTTTACATCCGCATCCGCACTTCTGACTGCGGATGTTATGCGGATATTACCTCTAAGAAATTATGCAATTTACAATTAAATTAGCTTATAAAAAGTAGCTTATAAGGCCCAGTCATGCACATTTCATGTAAAGTATTAAATTAATAAACAAACAAATATATAAACCTCAAAATATAAATAGCTGGTAACAAAGAAAATGAATGAAACTTGTTTCATTGAATTTTCTGTGGCTGAAACTCTTGAGAAAGTTATTATTTTTATCATAATGAAAACATTAATATTAATTTTAATTCTTATGCATTGTCTGCCATAATAGTAATATCATAAAATTTTAAAAATTATGTCATATATTCATAATTCTATATTATATTGATAGATTAACTAAAAATCCGCATCCGCATCCGCAGATGTTGAAAAACTGACATCCGGTCCACCACTAATATATATATAATTTATAGAGAAAAACGAGACAAAAGGCGAAAGCATATAAGAAAGCATTATTTTACAAATAATAATACATAATTATTTATATGAAATTAAAACAAACACTTCTTACACAAAAACGCTTATTAACACAATTGAAATTTCAATAAATCTGATAAACATATTAAATCCGTAGGAAAGTATTAACACAATATATCAATATATCAAAAAATAAAGCATTTGGAAGGGGCGCCAAATTGATCAAAGGGGGGGCCGCCCCCACCGTTCCCCCCACCGTAAGTCTGCTAGTGAGAACCAGGGAAGGTTTTACCAATAAATCTGCCCTTCCCACTCCTCTCCTCGGTTGTTTTGGGGTTTTTTGCTGCGTAAGGCGCAGCGGGTGTTCTAATATATATATATATATATATATATATATATATATTAATATATATATATATATATATACAGGGTGGGCGGAAAGTAGCTCCCTATTTTGGATTGGTAAAAAAATACGTATATTATCCATTTATTTCAGAAGAAATAATATGAAAAGGTAGGCATACATGGTAGGTTTTCTCTAAAATTCAATGTGGGCTCCAACTCTTTCCACCAGCTTCTGGAGCCGCCCAGGAATGGCGTCCACTGACTTTAGCAGGAACTCCGGCGGGATGGAGGACATGACTTCCCGAATTCGGTCCTCCATTCTTCCAATGTCCTCGGTTTGGTGCGGTAGACTTCTTCCTTTACCCACCCCAAAAGAAAGAAGTCGCACGGTTACCGCTGAAAACGGCAGAATCGGTTCAGTGTAACGGTGTGGTGGTATGACCTCAGATCAGGTTGTGGGCCCGTTCCTTCTGCGCAACACCATGATGCTGAGCGGTACCTTGCTATGTTGCGAAACGAGGTCTGGCCGGTTGTCAGCACATGGGGAACATCGACGATCTGATATTTATGCAAGATGGCGCCCCTCCACTTCGCTCTTGTTGTCCGTGGTGGCTGGATGCCCACTTCCCTGGGCGTTGGATGGGTCGTCGTGGTCCACATCAATGGCCAGCCAGGAGCCCCGACTTGACACCGTGCGACTTCTTTCTTTTGGGGTGGGTAAAGGAAGAAGTCTACCGCACCAAACCGAGGACATTGGAAGAACTGGAGGACCGAATTCGGGAAGTCATGTCCTCCATCCCGCCGGAGTTCCTGCTAAAGTCAGTGACGCCATTCCTGGGCGGCTCCAGAAGCTGGTGGAAAGAGTTGGAGCCCACATTGAATTTTAGAGAAAACCTACCATGTATGCCTACCTTTTCATATTATTTCTTCTGAAATAAATGGATAATATACGTATTTTTTTACCAATCCAAAATAGGGAGCTACTTTCCGCCCACCCTGTATATATATAATTATATATATATATAAAGTAGGTATACAGTTGATGATTTATTTCATGAAACTTTACACATAACATGTGTTAATCACGCAGGTGTTAAAAAAACTTCACTTTTTTCTACGTGAAGGTCAAAATATGAAAATAAAAATTCACTCTAATAGACAGAGTTTATTTCCACCAAATATTTCCACCAAATAAACTCTGTCTATTAGAGTGGGTTTTTATTTTCACGCAGGTGTTCATTATTATCTACCCTGAAAGGGAAATGAATTTAAAAAAGCAACATATGAAACTGTATACCTACATTTGGGGCACACTATATATATATATATATATACTGATGATAAAGGAAAAAAATAGTTTTTAATAAGCGAGTTTATCTTTTGCATTGAATCTACATTTAAGAAAATAAAGAAAAATATCTCGTACAGTTAAAAATACACATCCTTATTTCTTTTACTGAGTTCTTGTCTATCAAATATTCCGCTAAGTGTATAATTATCACTAATTGGGCAGTTATCGGTAGGTAAGCCTAGGTAAACCCAATAAAAATCGTGAGCAATCATATTCAGCTGTATTCATTTCATTGTTAAATAGAAGTATAATCTCGTATTCTCGTCAATGGCAGAGCAAATGAATTCCAAATATATAAAAGAAGTTAAAAAGCCTAATACAGAAGATTTAATGAAAGGATATACGATGAGAGAGAGAGAGAGAGAGAGAGAGAGAGAGAGAGAGAGAGAGAGAGAGAGAGAGAGAGAGAGAGAGAGAGAGAGAGAGAGATCATGAGGATATATGAACTATAAATAAAATCTTTGTATTTAATTAGGGATCTGATCTGATTTTACAAATATATTTTTTTTAGTATTATAACATATGTACAGTATTCAATTTTTTTAAGAGAAAAAATCATTCTCATATATTTCAACGTCAATTATGTCCGACTAGAATTTTTCCGTAGGTATAAATGAACTTAGCGTATATACATGTATAACCGTTAACTTGAATAGTTGGACTATGATAACGTAACCGGTTAACGTTTAAAAAAGTAGTGTTACACGTTACTTAGTGCAAATTACCCATATTGACTGCAACAAAACACAAATTATTATAGAGTATAATGAGATTTAAAATGTTTTAAGTTGTATAAGTTCTGAGGATATTGGAAATATAGGCATGAAACTTTAGCCCACGACATTGTATATACAGGGTGCTTCATAACATGTGGGACGCACTTTCAGGATGGAAACAATGAAAAAAGTTTATATAAACATATGCCCGAAATCGCTTTGTTTCCTTCCAAGTTACAGCCCGTTTTGTGTTCCAGCAATTCTTTCCGCAAACTGTTTACAAACACTGCTTGCCGACAATGTTTGTGAGTGTGTACGAGACTTATTTCATGCCTTGCCGATTGTAATGTTTTACACTCTATGACATGTTTCAATATCGTTGAGTGTAGAGCCATCAGTCAGTCAGAGGTGCATCGCGGTGTTTCACTGTTCGTATTCGTAACTTCTTACCTTGAATAAGTGCAGTCCAGTGAAAAAAAGACACCTTGAAAGTTTTTGTGCTATTCAGTGATAGTGTGTGTGTGTGTGTGTGTGTGTGTGCATTTGAAGTGAGAATGGAGGCTTATTCAAACAGAGAAATGGCAGACATGCATCTCATGTATGGACTTGCCGAGTATAATGCGGCCGCAGCAAGACGTCGGTATGCGGAAAGGTTTCCGAATCGCCGTCTGCCAGATCAGAAGACCTTTCACAGAATAGACGAGCGTCTTGGTGATACAGGATCATTCAACAAGCGAGTTTCAGATGGTGGTAAACCAATCAGCGCCAGAACTGTTGAGTTGGAGGAGCGGGTCCTGAATCGCGTGGAGGAACATCCTGGTGTCAGCACCCAAAGGATAGCGGCGGCAGAGGGTGTAAAATACACAAATGTGTGGAGAATTTTACGGGAACAACGGCTTTACCCATATCACATTCAGAAAGTACAAGGCCTAACTGAAACTGATTTCCCAAAACGAGAGGCTTTTTGTACTTGTGATCGCGATCCTCTTTTTCTATCCTCCGTGTTGTTTTCTGATGAGGCTGCCTTCACAAGAAATGGCGTGATCAATTTTCACAACACAGTCAACACTCATCACTGGGCCGAAGAGAATCCGCATGACATCATCCAATCAAGGCACCAACAATAATTTAGTATCAATGTATGGGCAGGACTTACTGCCAACAACTTAATCGTTCCTTTTGTTTTGCCTGGAAGATTAACAGGAGAATCCTATTCCAATTCTTTAAGGAATGATTTAAGCGATTTACTAGATGAAGTTCCTCTTGGTGTCCGATGTCGTATGTGGTTTGACCATTTAGCTGATAAATGGATAGGCCGTGGAGGACCCAGTGCGTAGCCTGCTCGCTCCCCGGACCTGAATCCACTCGATTTTTACCTGTGGGGTCATCTGAAATCCATCGTTTACGTGACACCCATTGACAACGTTGAAATGCTTCGCCAACGTGTAGAACAAGGATGCCAGAAAATCCGAGCAATACCTGGAATGTTTGAACACCTCAGACATCTATGACGAGTCGTGTTCAGGCGTGTATTCAAGCGCATGGCCGTCATTTTGAGTACTTCCTTTAAAGGTAAGGCGGATACTTGCTGGAACACATAACGGGCTGTAACTCGGAAACAAATGATTTCGGGCATATGTTTATATAAACTTTTTAAATTGTTTTCAGGCCCTGAATCCATCCTGAAAGTGCGTCCCACATGTTATGAAACACCCTGTATATATATATATATATATATATATATATATATATATATATATATATATATATATATATATATATATATATATATATATATATAGTCCGTAGCACAGACCCTGATTTTACTGGAACCCTGCATTGTTTGTTATAAAGCAAATTTTTACATATTTTGAAAGCTTATACCACCCCATTCAAGAACCCATCGGGTGTACACCTGACCCCCGCTTGGCTTTTTCAATATGGCAGCCATTTTCCAAGATGGCCGGCGAAACTGAAAAATCCCATATCCTGGTCAATACTTGATGGATTTTGATGATCTTGGTGTCATTTCTAGGGGTTTTTAGGATGACGAGTCGATCTGGAGGGGTTGCAGATACTTTGGAAGTCGTTTTGACCCACATTCGTCAAACTCAAGGTCATTGGAGGTCAAACGCCCCCCGAAATATGGAATATCCCATATCCCGGGCAGTCGTGGAGATATTTTGGTGATCTTACTGTCGTTTTTATGGTTTTGGGCGAGATTGATTAGTTCTATAGGGTTTAAAATGAAATCAGGGATTATCAGCTTGCATCTCCAGATACCAATGCCGATAGAGCTGTTAGTATTGGAAAGACGCAACTGGCACAGTACGAGTCATCATGGCCACAAGGCTTTTATGGCACCATTTCCAAACATGTCATCACCTTTGCAAGTAAAACGAAACATATCAAGGTGGGTGCCCACTTGGTTATGGACCAAGAAGCAATTTATGCACGCGTCATCGGTTTGCTGATGAGCGAACGCGAACTTGACTTGACCCATGTATTCTCAACAGAGCTTGCGGCATACCCACCCGCACTGTTCCAACCAGATGGCTTAATGAGAACTGCAGCTAAGTCGGCATTGAAGCAGAACTTGGGAGTGGAAACATCCTCTCGAACATGGGGTCGACCAACAGTTGTTATCATGGATGTGTCAGCTGTTTTGTAGATAGTCGACTGGCCTGCTAGTGGCACAGTTGCTACATTTATCCAAACCTTCAAAGTATTTGCTACCGAAACATCTTTCTCATGCATCTGTAGTACTAGCTTTTGATCGCTACTATGATTTCTCTCCGAAATCAAGCACTCGGGCAATGAGAAGCAAGAGCAGCAGAGTTCACAAGCTGGACCTCAACACCCCATTGCCTACAAGAGACGCTGTTCTCACGTGCACCGCGAACAAGGAGCAACTAAACAGGCTGCTCTGTGAGCAAATCCTTGCTGACAGTGAGTATCTCGCAACTGTAACCCAAAACCATGAGCTAGTGCTTGCAGGATGGCAGACCATACCGACTTCCGTTGTGCGAGGCAGGAGTCGAGCAGCATTGGAGCTCTCATCATCTCATGAAGAGGCTGACGTGATAATAACACAACACGCTATCGCACAAGCTGAGAAAGATTCTGATGCCCGCATCTCCATCAATTGTGATGACACAGACGTGTTTGCCATGCTGACTCACTTCTATGAATTTAAGAAACTAGGGTGTCCCATGATTATGGAGTCTCCAGTACGTGGCAGAAAATCAGTGGACATCCGAGCAACTGTAACCCAGCACAAAGACATCATCCCACAAATCCTCAAACTATACGCTTTGAGTGGTTGTGACACAGTTGCAGCAATACATGGCATCGGCAAAGCCACTGCCATTGCCACAACCAAGAAGGGTCGGAAGCTAGACAAGCTGGGGTCCTTGATGCATGCTTTGACCATATCGAGAAAGAGGCAACAACGTTCATTGTTGCATGCTATGGGGATAAGAAATCCTCATCTCTTACTGAGTGTCGTCAGCGAGTATGGGCTCAGAAGACAGGGAAGTCGGGAACTGCTGCACCCAAACTATGTTCTCTAGTCTCTATCACCAACAACTGAAGCTTTCCATCAAAATGTGCTCAGAGCCCACTACACTGTGGCGAACTGGCTCGATGCGCTAAAGTGTGACCCACCACCACTTGATCCTGTGCATTATGGGTGGGAGAGAGACGAAACAAACAGAGTTCTCATCTCAGAAACAATTGGTGAAGGAGTGTGCTTAGCACCAGATGAAGTTCTGAAGCTAATCAGATGTGGGTGTGAATCACAATCAGCATGCAGCTAATCAGATGTGGGTGTGAATCACAATCAGCATGCAGGGGGAGTCGCTGCGGCTGCATAGGACGCGGAATCCCTTGCACAATGTTCTGTGCATGTGGCAGCGGCTTGGATTGCAACAATCCATTGACCCAAAACGCAAACGAAGAGCAGACTGATGATCCTGACGATCCTGACACAACCATGTCTTTTGATATTTGCCCCCAATAAATGGTTACCTAATGTGAATAACTGCATCAAAGTTGTCAATGCCAATGCCCCATCTAGGTGTGAGCTTTGTTTGCTTACGAAGTCATATCTTGTAGCTTTGCAACCTTCCATAGAATGCATGTGCCCTGCACTTCAGCATAAATTGTGTTTATATCCGAATATCCATATCCATATAATGTGGGTTATGTCATTTAAGCATTATGATCTGGTTTTCTCTGCAGAAAAGATGTTAAATGCTCAGCAGTTAGCTAGATTGTAGAAATTGTCACTGAAATAAAGCAAATACAGTGATGTCAACTGTGGCATTATCATATTTCAAGGCCAAACTTTAACCTCAAATGACCTTGACTTGACCCATGGAGTTGCAAAATGATATCCTACCGTTATCATGTGCCTATAGAACTACTCAGTCTCGCCCAAAACCATAAAAACGACAGTAAGATCACCAAAATATCTCCACGACTGCCCGGGATATGGGATATTCCTTATTTCGGGGGGCGTTTGACCTCCAATGACCTTGAGTATTGACGAATGTGGGTCAAAACGACTCCCAAAGTATCTGCAACCCCTCCAGATCGACTCATCATCCTAAAAACCCCTAGAAATGACACCAAGATCATCAAAATCCATCAAGTACAGACCAGGACATGGGATTTTTCAGTTTCGCCGGCCATCTTGGAAAATGGCTGCCATATTGTTATAATGTTATAATGTTTCAGACCAACAAAGACCCTAGGATCCACTCATGGCTGGTCTACCTAACTGTGTTCGTAATCGTGTATTGTGTATGTCCTCCGTGGTGGCGGAGGGGACCTACAATTTTACGTGGGTTCCGAACCACAAGAACATAAGAATTTATGTAAAAACCGCCGGTAAATTGGCAACGACCAATTTTTACGAAACTAAATAATTATCAATTTAAAACTAATTAATTATCGATTTAAAACTAAAGATAGAATCTCTGGATCCAGAGGATCAAGTCATAATAGACTACTATCCAAATGTTACACTCTATATCTATTTATAACGGACATGCAAATATATCAGATCCAAAGATCCAGTCAATTTCATTACGGTATCCATCAAGTCACGGTCCATATCGATTGCGGACCAAGTCAAAATTTACAACCATATACATTACATATATACACTTACGAGGAAAAGTGTAGGTGTGGCTGTAAGAACTGTACAGTAATGTAGAAATGTGTGTGCACCCATTATAGGTCTCCCATTTAAAGGTGTTTGTGGGGCAAGTGTAGATCATGAGTTTTTCAATACCTCACAGTACTATGGGGGGCACCGCTCGGCAGAGGAATCTCTTTAAATGGGGTGTGTAAGGACAGAGAGTATCCCCTAACCCAAGACGCTGCCTCCCTATATCCCACAACACTTGTGGTATAAGCTTTCAAAATATGTAAAAATTTGCTTTATAACAAACAATGCAGGGTTCCCACCCACCCCGTGCAACCGGACTAATAGTGTATATATATATATATAAACTTAGTAAACTTAGTTTAGTTCAAAACTTAGTTTTACTTTCGTCCAGAATTGTTCAGTCTGACGAAGTTCAAGCTTGCTGACCCACCTTAGACTTACAGCTTAACGTGGAATCCGAGCCACGACCCACCGAGGAAGTAAAAATTATAAAATCCGCGTCCATACTCGATCTCACGCCTTTCCGATTAGCAGCCCAGCGTCTTAACCACGCGGCTACAAGTTACCCGTTACTTTGGAAAGTGACACGTTTTACCCAGCTAAAAACAATTTTTGGTCATAATTTAATCTGTTAAAGTGACCGTATACAATTTTAATAAAACACAATGGTCTTACAATTTAATCCTATTATAACTCATACCTATAATTTCTGGGATGGTTTTCACATTTAAATAAATAAAAATTGAAAATATGCAGATGGCGACTATAATGAGAAAATTTTACATTGTAACTTTTTTATTTTTACTGGGACCACAAAAAGTGGTAAATTTAGTTGGGTGGTCACTATGCAAAGGTGGTCATATTGGAAAGTTCTACAATGTTTAATTAAACTGTATGGACGCTTTTTTATTCTATATAGAAAATATAATATTGTTTATCTCAGACAAATTATACATTGTATTTAAATATAATGCCCTCCAATACCTTCATACACAGATCAGCTGAGTGGGAACCATTTAAAACCATATAACAGTTTGGGTCAACTAACTGTTACAAACTGGTTCATTTTGACCAACTATGTAAAAAGTTGGTTAATTCTGATCCAACTAGTTCAAAATTAAATTTTAATGTATGTATGTAATCAAGTCCTTAGGAAATCATTCCCATAATTAAGTTAAAAAGTGGCCAGCTTGTATAATATTTATTAAATTAGAACTTAGTTATACAATTAAATTTTTGTTCATAATATTCACGTCCACAAAAAAAAATGCATTTGGCGCGAGCGGGCGCGGGGTAGAATCACTAGGATATATATATATATATATATATATACTGCGCGGTCATTGCAGTTATATATGCATATATATATATATATATATATATATATATATATATATATATATATATAATATATACTGAAGAGAGAAAACCCGTTTCCACTAATCTAAGTGAGAAATACATTTTTTTTAATTTAATATACCCCGAGTGCATGTTTTTAATATTGGTTAAATGCATATTTTGTCTTCTGATCTCATTTAATATTTGCAATGCGGGTATTATTTCTACAAAGAGTTGACAGACGCATGCGCGCGGTGTCATTCAACGGCATTTATTTTTTCAATAATCTCTTGACACGTTAATAAATATTGTATGCAGACATGATGTATTATTATTTCTAAAAAGCAGTGAGACTGTAACTATTTCCAACATTATTTTGAAGTTTACCAACAAAAAATAATCTGACATGTTAATAAATATTATAGCCTATGCAAATGTGGTTCTATTTACTCCTAACTCATTTTTAAATTAAGTCTATGTATACGCCTTAAGATCATATCCAACCAGGATGAATTGTGAGTTGGTCTGAGTTTTATCTCTTGAATAAACGAAATATTGTACTGGACTATAAAGATTGAGGTCGGGGGTTCGACTTCCGATTGTGTAATATTATTGTTATGCCTACGATAGATTTGAATGGTGACGGCTAAAGTTCATAGTATGACGTCACACACACACACACACACACATATATATATATGGGATGAATTTCACAATTAAACACGTGAAATGAATGAATGATGCAAACCCACAAAGAAAAAGACAAGGTGTACCTCTGATACACGAAAGACCTTGGAATAATTTTCCTTTTTCCTTGTGGGTTTGGATTATATATATATACATACACACCGGGTGATTACAAATGATCTTCCCGATTTTAAACATTTATTATGAAAAACTAACAAAGCTACAGCGAAAAGAAAGATATAGTCCTACAAATAAAGAAGAACTAAAAAAGTTTTATTTACAAGCTATTGAAGTTCAATATAAGCTCCTTTTCTGGTTCTGCAGACATCAAAGCGGCATTCTTTTTCTCTCCATACATTTTGTAGCGTATCACACAGAACTTTTCTAATAGCCTCACGTATCCTTTCCTTCAAATGTTCCAAAGTTGTTGTCATTGGTGGAACAAAAACTTCATTTTTGACATAGCTCCAGAGGAAGAAGTCAAAGGGGGGGGGGTTAGAATGGGAGAACGAACCGGCCAAAGAATGGGCCCCCCACGCCCGAGCTAACGATCAGGCAATTCCTCATTCAGGAATGTTGTAACCTCATTGTGGAAATGGGGTGGCGCACCATCCTGCTGAAACCTCACATCAGCTTTGTTCTCTAGCAGCTGGGGCATCAGCCACAGCTGTAGCATATCGCGTTAAATGATACCGTTAATTGTTTGTTCAACAAAGAAGAATGGACTGTACACTTTCTCAGTGGTAAGAGCACAAAACACATTAACTTTAGGGCTATCTCTGACGTTCAATATTACAGATAAAAATTCCCTGAAATATTCTTATTTGTATATCTTGCTTTCCGCTGTAGCTTTGTTAGTTTTTTCATAATAAATGTTTAAAATCGGGAACATCATTTGTAATCACCCGGTATACGTTGTGAGCTGTCTTCTGGAAATTATATTATTTGAATAAAAAAAAAACAGGAGTTTTAAATGACCGATAAAATTCAATTAATACAAATTTAATTAGATTAACAATAATTTTAAGTGTGTGAATTTTTAAGTTAAATAAGATAAATTCGCTGGTTGGAAATTAAAAGGAATACCCCGCAGGTCGGGAGTTAAATTTTAGAATTGGCCAGATTAGGGGTAAATGTAATACCCGAAGTACTGCGGGGAATAGGTGTTGGATAAAAAGGAGTAATCTTGTGAGTTTCATTGTGATAAGTTTTATCCGGGAGTATACTGTAGTAATGGTAAATGTACTGGACTTGTAAAAGCTTCCAGAGTTCAAATTTGTTATACTTTCTTTTCTTGTGTGTAATTTAAGTTCTTTTAATTCTTACTTGTACTTCCGGTGTTCAGTCTTGCAAAGCTGGGCACTTGCGGTATTTTTTGCGGTACTGCGGTACTGCGGTACTACCGCACTACCAAACCGGTACCGCATAACGCAGTACCGCAAAGGATCGCTGAAAGTACAGCAGTACCGCTACCGCATTCAAATTTTCCGCGGTACTTTCCGCGGTACCGACAAACACGACTTTTCAAAAAATTAACACTTTTTTTGAAGTAAACCTTATTACAGGAGTACAGTAAGACGAATGCTGCGTGTGTTGCATCAGCCTAACTCTAGACACGTTAAGTTTTCGTTCAGAACTGTTACGTTGCCATCCTATCACAACGCCTCAGTGCAGTGCTTGCTTTTGAGCCGGTTGCACGTGTGTTACATTTCTGTGACAAAGAGATTTTTAGCCATTATGGCAGAAAGTTCAGGTGCGAAATCGCCGATATGCAATTTCTGAAAATATGTGCTATTACTTGTGTTGTTCTTGTGTGCAGTACCGCAGTACCGCAGTACCGCGGAACGCACCAGGGGGACCTGAAAAAGTACCGCAGTACCGCGTAACGCACTGGGCATGCTGAGGTACCGCAGTACCGCGTAACGCACCCCCAAATTTTGGTACCGCGCCCACCACTGCAGTCTTGTAAATAAATAGCTGGAGATCTTTGGAAGTCGAGTGAGATATTTTTTTTAAGGTTTTAATCTGTATGATTTCATATCCTCCTTCAATAGTAATACTGCCTTTATTGTTTATTCTTTTCAAGAAAATATTTCCGCAGTTTTGTGTGTATTTTAGTTCGAGGTACAGTTCAAAGCGGTTTTGATCAGTGTCTGGTTGAGTTTGGCTGGTAAAATAAAAGTTCCAGTCCTCTTAGTCTCGCTGAATCCAGTTTGGATATTGTGTTCGATTGGTACTTGCTCACCGGAGCAGGCGCCTTTAATCCAGGAATGCATAATATAGGGCTGGTCCTGTTACACACAGACACACACACACACACATATATATATACACACACAAACATTATTTTTATCTTTTAAAATGGTTGCCGCTAAAGTTTGTAGTATGACATCACATATGTTTTTATTTACTCTTTTTTATCAGGCTCCCCCAATCCACACTTTACCATCCCCCAGTTACCTCATCGGCATATTTACATCCCCCAATTATCCCCCACCTCCCTCGGCATTTTTTCACTCATACTACTTAACCCACACCTAACCACTGCTTGATATACAATATTTATATACAAAGTAATAACAGGAGTAAACCGGGAGAGTAACTATACGGTAACTTTAACCTTAGCATGGACGGAAACAGGCTGAAAATGAGTTGGAAGGGCCACCCAGCGCCCTCACTGTTGAGTTTATTTCACGAAGAATTCAAATGAAACTTTGGCTTTAGATCAAAATATTAGAATACAAATTTAACAACTATACTCAATTATAAAAAGTGTTCTCAACATCTGTACTAGCCTTTTAAATAAATACAAACATAATACATAAAAAAAACATCAATACACAGCACAATATTACTGCGTAAATAATAACTTAAATATTACACAACCAAAATATTACCACAAAGTTTATAAACTTGGAAATGAAACGTACCTCTGTGCAGAGAGGTTTCAAAACTTAAATTTCTTCGATTCAGCCCCAAATGTTAGCAGACCTTGACTATTGCCTGTCAAAAATAACATATTTACCAAGTTTGCTTAAACACTTAAGATAAA
>JAJOZX010000574.1:42500-47500 GCA_023014485.1 Bathynomus jamesi | reverse complement strand
TTAAATAAAAGATAAAATGAGCAATTCAAATGATACAGAAAGGACGGATGGCTCTGACTTGAGGAGGAAGTCAGTTTACATGAATGAATATGACCTCTCCCCATTTATTCCATGCGTATACTTTGAAGAGTTGAACTTATTTCTAAGCATGCCTATTACTTCCAACGAAACTATAAATATATAAATAAATATATATGTATATAATCGTTGGCAAACGTATGGAGAGCCAAACATCTATGCAGGTGACAGTGTCCATGTGTAACCACAGCCCGTAATGAACGCTTTACATGCCCAGTAAGTTCAACATTTTTTGTTTTGTTTTGTAACATCGCAACACACACAGTTATCGAAACAAATACTGGTTGTTCATTAGCCAAAATACCCGAATAACACGACTAATCACATAAGTTATGGTATTTTCTCTCACTATAATGCAAGATTATCAAATAAGGAACTGCATATAAAATGACCTATAAATGACCTATAAAACTACCTACTTAAAAATTGTATAAATAGATTTTTTCAGAGAAGCAATATGCATATATATATATATATATATATATATATATATATATATATATATATATATGAAAAAATTCTGGTTTTCGTTTTAAAATCTATTGGCTCAAAGTATCCCCGAAAATTTAATAGAAAACGAAATTTGTAAATCTCTCTCTCTCTCTCTCTCTCTCTCTCCTCTCTCTCTATATATATATAATATATATATATATATATATATAGAGAGAGAGAGAGAGAGTGTGTGTGTGTGGAGAGGTAACTAAGCATGAGAAAACCAGATCAAATCTTGAAAATGAGCTCTAATTTAAAAACCGTGATGTTTGGTCCATAAATAACAGTTTAATGTTATTATAGTTGTTTCATTTTGTAAAGTTATTACTTAGGTGTTGTTATTAATGCCCCCCCCTCCATCTTTTTTAAAAAAATATTTCGGCTGATTTTTCGTCCCCCCCCCCCCCCCCAAACAGTTTAGTTTGCCCTTTCATCGCATTCAGCCTTGCATAAAAGAATTATATATATAAAGGACTTCACAAAGGAATTATAGAGGTAAATGAATTATAAATAAGAGGGTTTTTTATTATTATTTGTTGTTTGTTTTAATATTCGGTTTACTTTACCATAATTGCTCTAAACAGATCAAACTAATTTTCTTAGCTCTATTACACACACACACACACACACACACACATATATATATATATATATATATATATATAGAGAGAGAGAGAGAGAGAGAGAGAGAGAGAGAGAGAGAGAGAATTGGTTATATATAGTTGGTCATAACTTTAAAGATAATTGTTATTAAATTTATGAAATTCTATAATTACATACAATTATAAACAATTATTAATTATTAATAAATAATTAAGCTTTTATAAATGTGTTTTAAACGCTCTAGTAAATCTCTCCGAAACCTATTCTTTTTGTTACTTCAACTTATTGAAATAGTTTAGCCATCTAAATGAGCGTTGCGAAAAGTATTTTTAAATATTTCATAACATTAATCACTATAGGCCTAAAAAAATTGTTTCTTTAAGAATATTCAAATTATTATACATATATATATATATATATATATGTTCTTTCCTTCTTCTTTGAGGAAGAGGGGAGCATTTTTGCGGGCGATCGCTCTTGGCCCCTCCTTCCTGCATAATATTATTATTAATATTATTGTTGTATATTATATATATATATATATATATATATATATATATATATATATATATATATATATATGATGCAAACCACAAGGAAAAAGAAAAATTATCCAAGGCCTTTCGTGTATTCAGAAGTATATATTATATATATATTATAATATATATATATATATATATATATATAGAGAGAGAGAGAGAGAGAGTCAGAGAGAGAGGTATATAACTCTAATCAAACTGTTAGGGTTTTTCAAATTGGAAGCGTTTTCTTTCGAGTGGTATACACGACACTTTGCCACACTTAGATAGCGTTGATCTATCACGACTTAAACAACTTTTGAGAAACGTTAGCGACATCATGCCGGGTGCCACAGAACCCAAATTTATGTGTGGCATTCGCTTTGAAGTGTTCACTTTGACAGCTTCTGAGACCCCGCACGTGCCACTTGCCAAGGCCACTGACCGATTTCTACACCTGCGAGGGAATCTAAAACGAGTGGGTGCTGCTAACCTGCTTCGACATTTGTAGTCTGCATCCAAGAAGGTGCCTATTGAACGCTTACGACACATTTCATATTGGTCTATAAATGGCAGTGGCGACTCGTGGTATAAATGTATGGGGGTGCGATTTCATAAAATTGTACGACAACACGGACTCACAATAGGCTAGCGCGAATCCAACTGCCGCTCACAAGAGTACTGTATTAACATATGCGGCTATGCCAGACGTACAATTCTAGTTAATTACAAATAAGTAATAATTTCAATAAAATACATATAAATGGTTTATATCATTATTACTGAAGTAACTATTAGTAAAAATAAAGTTGTTATTATAAAAAAAATTCGCGATTGTACTTATATTTTCATTACAACAGTAAAATATAATTTATATTTACTGGAGCGAAAAATCTATCGCTCCATTCGGCTACAATATTATTTTGTATTGAAACAGCAGTACGCTGTTTGAAGCTATGCTATAAGAATATTTAGTTTAATATCTTAAAATTAATATATTTTTTATCTGTTAAATTAATATTTATCGTTTCAAGCAAGGGGGAGCGACCGCTCCATCGCTCCTATACGCCAGTCGCCACTGATAAATGGTCAAGACTTTTCGGGTGAGCTTTTAAGAGCTTATCCACATTTTTAGAAAACGCTTATTTTTTTGCTCTCGCTGCAAATGTAACGCACGTTTTCTCGTCACCTTCCGGCGTTTCCCAGATATTTATTTTTCCTTTAGACGGCCTTATTGTGCTTACTTTCTGAAAAGAGCGATATATCGAAGCCTAGTAAAGTATAGTGTATACTACTCAATGAAGGAGGCGTAGCCGTTTGTTAGGCTTAATATTCAAGAAATTAAAAAGAAGCTTTGAATTAATCTAGGCGTATGTAACTTTCGGGGCACCTTTCATATATATATATATATATATATATATATATAAATTCCAGTTATTTAAATTCTTTGTTGGTACGTTTTTCATGGAATAAAAAAATGCGCGCACCATGCAGAACTATAAATATAACTGAACTTTTCCAGTTTAGTTCATTTTAAGCAATAATTAAAATTCCCTTAATCACATTTTAACGGACTGGTTTCGGGAAGAAAATTGGGAACATAGTAATAAGAGTAGGATATATATACATATATATATATACATATTATATATATATATATATATATATATATATATATATATATATATATATATATATATATATAGGCCAAAGGTATATATATATATATATATACCTTTCAACTTTTCAAATGTTCCGCGCGATGATTCCTCATTTCACGAAGGTCAAGCTTGTCGCCCCTCCTCTCGAGTTGGCATGGTGAAGTAGTGAGTTGGTTTCTTGTACTCTCCACCTCACATAGCCAGGTACGCCCGCCTCATCGGGGATTGTTCTAAGCCAGGTGTCTAATCTTCTTTCGAAGATGTCCACTGCAACCCCACTCGTGTTCCTTAGGTCTTTGGGCAGCTGATTAAACAGTTTTGGTTCTCTCACAACAAAACTATTTTCTTTCAGGGTTACGGATGTTCCCTGTCTCGCCTTTAATTTGGGAACACGACACACTCTTCCTTTTCTACTTTCCACTGTTGTTTGGGGAGTTACGGGGTTCAGAGTAAGATTAGGGACTAGTTTCTCCATTATTTTCCAAGTGTAAATAATGGTGTATCTCTCTCTCCTCCTTTCTAGTGAATATAGGTTTAATTCGCTTAACCTTTCCCAGTAATTTAGTTCTTTGCACCCATTGATCTTGGCTGTGAAACTTCTCTGAATCCCTTCTAGTTGTCTAATGTCTCTTTTATATGGGATGTTATGACAAGCAGTATTCAATTTGGGTATGATCAGTGTTTTCAGTAGAGGAATCATTATATTCCTCTCCCTTCGTTTAAAAGTTCTCAGTATCTGCCCAGTTATTCTCTTTGCTCTGTTTACTGCTATCTTATCTTGTGTTACAAATTTCGCATCATCAGTCATTAGACTTACAACCCCTAAATCTTTTGCTTTAGAATTTCTCTGAATTTCCTGTCCATTTGGGGTATAATATTCCATGGATTTTAGGTCCTCTCTTTTTTCGTATCGTAGCAGCTGAAATATATATATATATATATATATATATATATATATATATATATATATATATATATATATATATATGTGTGTGTGTGTGTGTGTGTGTGTGTGTGTGTGTTTCAACAAATGTTCAGGATCGACCCGTGTTTAATCACTGCGCAGTATCACGCTTCATTTGAATGATCTACCAACCAAAGGAAGGATGAACAGCTGGGAGAGCTGCGCGCCGCCTGTCCTCTGCGGGAATAAAACCGGGCCAATGCATTCGTAGTAGTCAGCAATGCTAACGAATTTATATATATATATATATATATGCAAATAACTGCAATGACCGCGCAGTATATAAATGAATAGAAACGACATAAGTATTAAGGAACGTTTCTGCACACGAGGAGGAGAGATAACGAAATAATGAAAAATGAGGCGAACCGCCTGGGAAACGAACCCAGGCCTTCCAATTGCCGGTTCGCCTCATTTTTCATTATTTCGTTATCTCTCCTCCTCGTGTGCAGAAACGTTCCTTAATACTTATGTCGTTTCTATTCATATATATATATATATATATATATATATATATATATATATATATAATATATATATATATATATACACACACTGAACATGCGATATACGTCAAATCGTAACTTAAGTTCGGTTAAAAATCACTCAGCATAAACAGTAGCTTTTCCTTAAGAAAAAAAAAAGGTTGAGATATTGCCATGCGCAACCCCGCAATAGCCCGCG
>JAJOZX010000574.1:10000-37500 GCA_023014485.1 Bathynomus jamesi | reverse complement strand
AAAAGCAGTTGCGACTCGACAGATGTCTTTCGAACTGATTTTCATGCGCAGCATTTTGCGATAAATGAAGTAAACTTTTCTTTTCTCGCATATGTTCCTTAAAAATTTCTTCTGAATCTTTTGTAACGCAGTGAAACGATCAAATCTACAATATGTAACCAATGCACGTGTGATTTTATACGTAGGTCTTGTGCGACCTGCATACAGCATGCAATACAATTTGGATGAAACTTGTCTATCACATACGTCTGCAGTATATATATATATATATATATATATATATATATATATATATATATATATATATATATATGGTGCGAAAAACAACAACAACAATAATAATAAATGATTTAATGTTGACATAATCTCGTGAGAAAACAATGAGAAAGTTAAAATCCAAAAAGAAATTAACTAATATTATTTATGAGCTTCGGTGTTTCCCGAGAAACCCAATTACCCTCCTTAAAAATAAAGTAAAAAAAATCTCTTAAACAGGGGTCATATTTATGTCGGAGCGTTCTAATATATACATCAACACTAGATAATGTTTCCGATACCTTCAATGTCTGTGTTTGCATTTAATCAAAATGTCTATAAAAAACGAATTACTATAAATACACATATATATATATACAAAGAGAGAGAGAGAGAGAGAGAGAGAGAGAGAGAGAGAGAGAGAGAGAGAGAGGTCCAACTCCTACATGAAAAATTCTGTACAAATTCACATTAATTTGAGATAAAATGATCTTTCGCACAGTTTATCTAAATCCTTTTTCACATGCATTGACCACAAATTATTACCATTATCATTTTTCTATATATATATATATATATAAAATTACTATTATTATTATTAAGGAAAATCTTTCACGTATGAATTACTTCTTCAAAAGGAGTGTTCAAATTTCCAATAAATTTTATACTTGAATTTTCTGATACAATGATGTAACATAATCAAGTGTAAGAGTATACACACAAAACCAAGATTATGCATCTAGACAGGAAACTGCGTGTTTATATATATATATATATATATATATATATATATATATATATATAATTATATATATATATAATACATTTCAAATTAAAACTTAAAGATATTAAAATTCGAAACTAATTTTAAGCTTACAGATTTAAAGAGTCCAAATTTTTCAAATTTTACTTGAATAATCTGCACGGCTAGTCCGCTTATATATATATATATTATATATATATATATACTATATATATATATATATATATAATCCCATATTGGGACACACACACACACTCACACACACACATATATATATATATATATATATTGGCTCACCTGAAGATTAGGGCCCCCAGCCTTCTTTAGTTAGCCTTATAAGGCTAACTAACGAAAATATCACGCCCTAACCTAACCAATCGTTAGGTCAACTGTACGCCCTTGACGATTGGTTAGGTTAGGTCGTGATATTTTCGTTAGTTAGCCTTATAAAGCTAACTAAAGAAGGCTGGAGGCCCTGATCTTCAGGTGATCCTTATATATATATATAATATATATATATATATAATATATATTATATATATATATATATATATACGTCCACGCGCAAAACAACAACTGGCTCAGCATATACTAACGTAACCCATCAATTGAATCCCATACACACCAAACCAAACCCCGTATCCACGAAACCTCACAAATTCTATATAAACCGCAATTAATGCGCAACTACAAGACCGAAAATTACTAACGGACAAAGATATTTAATAAAAATTAGCTAAATTAAAATTTTTACTATTGACTTCCTTGTGGAGTTCGTTAAAGCGAATGATGTATCGTTCGTTGTTCAGGGAAAGGTGAAAGGATTCCTAATGGTGTGTAGTTGTATGGGAAATCATTAGAGAAAGAGTTACGGTAAGACTGTTTTCAGATTCGCTTTATACAGTCCGTTTTGCTTCTTAGTTATTATCTCGCAAACGGTTGAGTAGACGTGTGTAAACAGATAGATAGACAGATAGATAAGTAGACAGATATAGGTAGATAGACAGATACAAAGAGGAATATATATATATATATATATATATATATATATATATATATATATATATATGGAAAGAAACTTTAATAACAGCTTAAAAACTTTTAAAGTTTATATATATATACACATATACACACAGTGTATATATGTATATATATATATATTATCTTCCTCTCTTTCCATTTATATTTTATTTATCCCCCTCCTTCCCTCACTCCCCCCTCTAATTTAACTGTAATGAGTTGTACACAACCGAAGTATGTTAATCCATAATCGTAGCGATGCAATAAACCATTCCTCTGGACCTTCCTTCAAACTTTTCCACTTGAGTGACCTTGAGACAAGAAGAATTAAAAACTCTAGTTTACTGAACCAGTGGTCTGCGTTCTTATGTGAGAATTCGTGTTTAGGGAGCATAAAATTAAAATTATATATATAGTTTCAACTTACGTTAGGCTTCTTATGGTAAATTAATTTAAGGGTTTCGTACTGTTAGTACTAGTCCGTTGACAGGAAATAGATTATATTAGAACGCCATCTCTCCCTCTCTCTCCACACACACACACACACACATTTTATATATATATATATATATATATATATATATATATATATATATATAATAAAAAATGTATGTACTTCGTACAATGTTCACCCGTTCCCACCCTGATTATGATAATAAAAAGTGTCACTATAAACGCTGCATCCCTCCTCTAAATTTTAAATTACATCTCAACATTCATAATTACATACCATCATATAATACATACACATTAAAGCACACACACACACACACGCACACACACACGCACACACACATGTAAGCTCAAGTGATTTGAAATGTGTATACCTTTTAAATTTGTTTTCCTTGTTGTGTGCGCGCTCTGCATAAATCATCTTTCTGATATACCAGAGGCCAGATCATCCCACCCCTCCACACACCCTCCTACCTCGCGAAGCACCCCAACCCCAAAACCAGGCCCTTAACCCACTCCCCCCCCCACCCCTATCGCACCAGAGTAAATTCTTCTTATGCCCTATTTATTTTAGAGAATAGGTTAGGATTAAATATGCCTTCTCATGGCATTTCTCAAATTCAAGAAAGTGATAGGGAATCCTGTGTGTGTGTGTGTGTGTGTGTGTGTGTGTGTGTGTGTGTATAAATAAGTTATCTCTATACACTATAATTAAATTAATATAAATGATAATTATTATTAATTTGTTTATCAGGGCATGCATGTTTTTCTTCAGTAATTTTTTTTATTTAACACAACGAGGTGATACCTTCAGGATATATATATATATATATATATATATATATATATATATATATATATATATATATATATATATATTAGAAATAGAGTTAATTATATATGGCAGCTAAAGTCTTTATAGAAAATATAAGTAATAATACAGATTAAAATGCTTAAAATGGACTTAAATATTCCCTTAAAAAATGGACTTAAAATCGCCCTCAAAAGATCCCTTTAACTCTTAACGTAACTTGTACTTGGATTTTAAACTTTATTTCAAAGGAGAGACAAAAAAAAAAGAAAAATCTTTCACTTATTTATGTTTACCTTCAAAATCAAATCACACCCCCCACCCCTACTTCCAACCGAAATCACCCCTCCATTTTCAAAAGGAACTTTCTATATTGACCAAAAACCGTGAAAACATAAAATATTAATTGCTCGCTCATTATATATATATATATATATATATATATATATATATATATATATATATATATATATATATATATATATACAGGGTGGTGCAAAAGTCTGGACCCATAGGCGGTTTATATGGAAAAAAAGTGTGGCCTGCAGGAAGTTTATTATGAAATGAAATTTAATTAACCATACACCAGTGACTAAATTATGTTAAATTTAACGTTCTAGTTCAGAATTTACAATAAGTGTTCGAATTGATGTCCATCTTCTTCCAAACACTTTTCTACTCGGTTGACACAAGACCTTTGCACATTTGTAAGCATAGTAATATTCGTTCTTATGGCTTCAATTTCTGTTGTGGTTATCCTTTAGCGCTTGTATTGTTCTTGGTTTGTTAACGTAAACCACTGATTATAAAAATCGAAAGATATTTTTTATATAGTAAATTGCCTATGGGTCCAGACTTTTGCACCACCCTGTATATATATATATAATAATCCCAAACGTTATGTGACTCGCGATACGACGTACTAATTAAATCCTTTAAAGATTAAATTAATGAAAAGAATTGGCACGAAAAATTTGACAACCCCCCGTGACTGTCATGCCCCCGGGTACGTAAAACAAGGGGCGAACGAGATTTCGGGAATGAGAAAAAAGAGGGGGGGAGGAGGGGTTGAAAAGAAGGAGCTGAGAAGGGGGGAGAGGATGGGGTTGGAGGGGTGCTGGAATGAGAGAGGTGGGTAACCCCTTACCCCAAATGTCAGTGGAAATGACAGATGTCGGAAAAGAACCTAAAAACAGGTGTCGAAATTTTGCCCTGAAGTTTGGGGTAAGTCAGGGTTGGCTGAGCTTAAGATGCATCGGGCTATGAGGTGGGTGAAGCAGGTGGTACGTCGGGTAAACGGAGACTGGAAAGATTGAGTCCGCTTTTTAAATTTTTAACTTTTTATAAAAATTTTAACGTTAACTTTAACAATTTAAAGAAAGTAAGACAATTATTTTTACAAAGTACAGTGTATATATATATATATATATATATATATATATATAATATATATATATATATATATAAAATATGAAATATCATGCATGAATCCGCACGATTTTTCATGATAAAAAAATCGGCCACCACCAGGATTTTAGTCCACAACTTCTTGAATAGAAGATGACGGCGCTCGTCACTACATTACGACCGGAGTGTAGTAGCTAGCACCTTCTATTCCAATCAAGAGGTTGTGGGTTCGAAAGAAGATTAGACACCTGGCTTAGAACGATACAAGATGAACCGTTTGTGAGTTGTGACTGACTATGTGCAATGGAGCTCGCAAGAGAGCAACTCGCTATCCGCCAAGCGAGGCCTAAAGGTGGGGGCCACCAACTTGACCATCGTGTGAAGAGAGACAAACCCACGGAACCAGGTGTGTGTATATATATATATATATATATATATATATATACACACACACACACACATATACAGTAAATATATATATATATACACTCAATCCCGTGAATATCGCGAGGATTCATCATGACCCAACCCGCGATACTCAAATATAGCACATATAAAGTATGGGGAAAAAGGGGGATACGTCAGTCGCGAACGAAATAATTCTAAATTTCGTTCCTAAATGCACTTTTTAACCCTCAGCAAATGTAGAAATATAACATGAAACTGTTATAAACTTTAAAAATCCAGATTTTCAAGATCACTTTGTCCTCGGGAGGGCACATAATAAAAGTTCACACATTCGAACAAATGCGCGAGCGCGAGAAACTGGTTCGCCATCAACAGTTAATACAAAACTGTATATATATATATATCTGCCAAGGATGTAGGACGTTTTCACAATTTTTTTATTTTTTTTTATTTTTCTCTTCTCGAGATCTTACTTCGCGATACTCAAGAACTTTTTACATTTTCTTGTGATACTCTTGAATTTAAGCCATATTTACAACACACACCCGCCATAGTCGAAATCGCGATACCCAAACCTTCGATATTGTAGAGAGTATATATATATATATATATATATATATATATATATATATATTATATATATATATATATATACACTGTACATATTCCCAGGTAGCACTAATACTAAATCACATTTTTTACCCCATTAACTGAAATTTTGTAAACAAGTCCAATTTTCTTGTTAGAGATACTTTTCGGAGGCCAGGTTAGGTTAGATTAACCTAACTAAACCTAAAACAAATCACTGGGTGCGTAAAAGGCCGAGGTAGCATGAAGTAGGAGTTACTTGATTTTGAGTTTTTTAGTTAAAATCATAACGCTGGTAAAATTCGGAAAAACAACCATTGTATACGGTAAAAAAGCGCTTTCTCAAGACTTTTTAAGACACCCCCCCCCCCACGGCTACTTCAGCACAAGCGTAAATGATTAAAAATTTTAAAATATAACAAAAATGACCCGTGGGAGCTACTGGGTAGAAAATGAAGACAAATGAAATATTACACAAAAGTGTGTATTGTATATATATATATATATATATATATATATATATATATATATATATATATATATATATATATACTGATGACCTTTATTTAATGGTATTTTCAGTTGAAATATTTCCTTTCTTTTGTTTCTGACTTTTTATTTTTGAGTTGCTGTAAAAAAATTTTTTTGGACAAAAAATAAATCTTGGTCAAAAAGTCGTTTCCCTGAAAAGTTTTTATTTCAAAGTACTTTTTATTATTATTATTAGTAGTAGTAGTAGTAGTAGTATTATAAAGATAACGAAATAAATTTAATAATTCTATTGTATTTTAGTCAATCATTATTGATGTTATATCAGTAAACTTTATATACATATAGAACTAGGGAGAGAGAGAGAGGGAGAGAGAGAGAGAGAGAGAGAGAGAGAGAGAGAGAGAATAATACTACATACCTAACTAATACTTAAATAAACTTTTATATACCCAATTATTTGTTCCACTTGGGAAAATACTTTGATTCAAATCAACATAAAAACTTGTACATGGGCAGCTCCAAATTTTTAAGAACATAACAACAATTTAGGAACCGCAGGATTTCTTTTTGGGAGGGGCTAATATATATATATATATGTATATATATAGGCTATTTTATATATATATATGGTACAAACCCACAAGGAAAAAGAAAACTGATTCCAAGTACTTTCGTGTATTCAGAAGTACACCTCGTCAAGGAATATACAGGGTGTCCCGTAAGTCTGGACCCATAGGGAAAAATAATAAAATTACAAAATAGTCCAAAAATTTATTTATAATATATTTTTTTATTATTTTTATTATTATTTTTATTATTTTTTTATTATGATCTTACTCCGCTGGAGTTTTATTTGTGGGGCCACTTGAAAGCCAAAATGTACGAGGTCAAACTTCAGAACATTTTCCACCTTAAAGCACGCATTGTGGAGGCGTGTCAAGAAATTTCTGCGACTGTGATTCAGAAAGTGCTGTCGCAGTGGAGATTACGTCTTCAACTATGTGTGCGACACAACGGCGGACACTTTGAACAGATTATGTAATAAATTTTTGGACTATTTTGTAATTTTATTATTTTTCCCTATGGGTCCAGACTTACGGGACACCCTGTACTTCTCAGTAGACGAAAGGCCTTGGAATAATTTTTCTTTTTCCTTGTGGGTTTGTATCCTTTATTCATTTCACGTGTTTAATTGTGAAATTCATGCTAAATGCTAAATGTATTACAATAATTAAACATGTGCTGAAGGTACTTGGCATGGCGTACTTACTCATAAGTAATGTATAGAAATATCAAACCTATGATTTTATTTTAGCATGAAATCTGGCGTATGGCAAAACTGATTTGGGGTATGATACAAAGTAAACAAAAAAAATTCCTTCATTCTGCCACAGGACTGAGTGTTGCACCACTTACTTGGAAGTGCTGTTTGGGCACATCCTAAGGTGAGCTTTAAATTGATTCCAGAGTTTAAAAAAAATAGATGTGGGTCATCTAGCAGATGACCTTGGTAAGGCCAACAATTTTGAAGTGCTGTTTGGGCACATCCTAAGGTGAGCTTTAAATTGATTCCAGAGTTTAAAAAAAATAGATGTGGGTCATCTAGCAGATGACCTTGGTAAGGCCAACAATTTTACATATAACAACAAATGTCAGTTAAGATACATGGTATATATTGAGTTTCGCGGAGACCAGCTCCTTGTAGCTGTCACAAAGATCCTTATTGGCCAAAATTGGCGACGTGGGAAACAAATGATTAATATAAAGTTACCACCATAACCTAGTAAAATATGGTTCCTGTGAAATTCGATGTGAACCAGATAAGTGGTGAAGTCTGGTAGACTATTGTGATTGCATCAAACTAATTAAATATCTGAAATGGGCAATATATGTTGTATATAAAAAAATTAAATAAATACTAGGCCCACAGAGGAAGGGTAGACAATGTTTGAGAAATTTAGACTTAAGTAAACAGATTGTAAGTTAAGGTCCAAATTGGGAAGTTTGGCAGATATGACCAGATATATTGTTGCCTTTCAAACTAAATTGCTAATTGAAAGCTTGTTGAGTCTACTTCAGATAAATAGCATGACTAAATGGGCATAGGCATCACTTATCTCATTTTACGTGAGATTTGGAGTCACTGTAACCCAAATGAAATTGGTATACTACTTCTGCCAAATTTCTCATATTGGTTAAGGCCAAGAGTTAGAATGCAATTGGAAATATAGGATAAGACCAGATAAATTCTCATGCTGTTGTAAACCAAAGATATTGCTATTGCGTTTTGTAAGAATGTTATGTAAGAATATGACTGGGGATTGTTTAAGGGCACAAATATTTACCAATATAATTCTGTTTAAAGGTAGAATCAGTTGAGGCACTGAACAGCTCGTTGATTTGGCAGTAACTCCAGCTTGAACGGGTGTAGAGGACATAAGGAGCCCACCCGTAGACAAGGAATTCTTCGTGGGTACTGGTAAAAGTTGCGAACTGGCACTAATATAAAGTTCCAGAGGCGAGAGCATTGAAAGCTTCTCTGGTGTATCCTCAAGTAAAACAATCCGTTTCAATTGTTGGTTGTCCAATAAGACAAAAACTAATTTATTTGGAAACTAAGCCAAAGAACTTTGATGTGCAGAAATAAGGTCCATACATTTAGGTGGGTATTCTAAAATGTAATAAATCTCTGGTACATTAAGTGTTAAAGTGAGAATGAACAATACTCACAGCTGGTGCTAACACTGGTATGGCCTGCATGATGATGGCCCAATAGAGTGTTTCTAGATCATGGTAATGGGTACAAGTTATATGGAGTATTGCAAATTAATGTAGAAGGTTAATCAATTTTAGTCCTCAAAATTTATTTCATTGGTGTGTCTAAATTTATTTAGAAATTTTGTACACATCTAAAACGGGTATAATTAATTACACGAAATACTCGTACTATTGTTAAGGAAGTTAAGTTGGGTATTGTAGACTGAAGATGTTAATCATTAATAGAATCTTCCAGTGGAACAAGCTGGCTCATTTTGGGCCAACTAAGTGAGAATTAAATTTGAATATGGGTAATCAAGTCATAAGGAAATCATTCTTAAAGTAAAGTTAAAAATTGGTAAGCTTCTGTACTATTTGAATCTTGTTAGTATTAAGGCTATTTTGTCATAAAGCTAAATTTATTAATCTGGTTATTTCATTAGCCTCGGGTAGCAGTGGTGGGAGTCGCATCAGCTATATGGGGTCACAATTCTAGTTGATTAGATCATCATTGTCATATATATAATATATATATATATTATATATATATATATATAAAATTTAAATTCGATAAGGAAGTACTGTTTTAACTGTTTTAGTTATAATTATATGGAACCTTTTAGCTAATAAAGTAGCTAATGAGATGTCAGACACTTTTCAATATGCAGATTTAATTGTATTAAAGATATTTTAAATGCAGAAAACAGCGATTACAAGAATATATATATATATATATATATATATCTATATACTGTAAATGCTCGCCAGTAACCTTCATAAAAGATGATTACCCCTTAGCTGCGGGTGGCCCGTATACGGTTCCAAAATTCGGTTGCGTTACGAAATTCGTCGCGACAAAAGGGTTAAGAAAGTATCAAGATCACTGTAGGAAAGTTTTTGATATAACTGAGAAACATGAACCAGGTCTGATGAACTTGTTATAAGAATGTTCAATCTTCTCCTTAATCTTCACCGATAATATAATATAATAGTATCATTCGTCGTTATCTTTATCTCTATTTCCAGAGGGTTTAGTCCTAAATATAATATTCCTAAATTATAGTATTTAATTAATATTTTCTTTCCAGTTTGTATTACAGTGTGTCAAAGGTATAATGTAACATATTTGGGAGCTATTGAAGAATAGGGACCCCAGCCTTCTTTAGTTAGCTTTATAAGGCTAACTAACGAAAATATCATGACCTAACCTAACCAATCGTCAAGGGCGTACAGTTAACCTAACGATTGGTTAGGTTAGGTCGTGATATTTTCGTTAGTTAGCCTTATAAACCTAACTAAAGAAGGCTGGGGTCCCTATTCTTCAATAGCTCCCATATTTGTTGTTCACCACTTTTTGTTTTAAGGGGTTGCTTTCGGTTAGGTTATCCGTTTTAGGGGCGATGTTCAGTAGCTGGACGGGTGACCCTTCTTCACGTTCATATGATATATCGACCCGTTAGATGGTTTGACTTAAAGCTGTAGGTCCCCCTCCCCCCCCCCCCCCCCCGTTAGATGATCTTTGTAGTTACGAAGGAGTTTAAACAATCTTAAACGTTATTATTTATTAGTTCTCGTTTTCTGTCGTAAAAACTGGAATGAATTTCAATGATTTCTGCCTGAAAAGCTTTGATATTTCCCAAAGGCATATTTAGATAAGAAAATTTGGACTAGATTTTTTGCCACTACGTACACAGTCGAACATAAATACCGGTATACTTTTCAAATCTATGGCTGTGATGTTTTCTTGCTCTATTTATTATTGTATACCCTATATTCTATATTCTTTTTTAGGATTAATGAAAGAAAGCCACCCAAAAAAGTTTCTAGTAAACAATGCCACCCTAAAAAAAAATGATCAAGTAAACAATGCCACCCCCTAAAATCACTAAAGTAAAGAATGTAAGTAAAAACACCTTCATGAGGAATTGTTTATTATTTATTACTGTATGCCCCTGATGATTAGTTAGGTTACGTCATGATATATTCATTTAAACTAACTAAAATATCACAACTTAACCTAACCTAACCTAACCTAAATAACCTACCTACCTAAATAACTTACAAATCAATGAAAGAAAGCCACCCCCGACCCGTTTGGGGAGGGGGGTTCTCTTTCATTGATCCCTTTTTTAAAATAAAGATCTTTTTTGTTTGCTTTCAATAAAGCGCATCCCCGCTGAAGACTAATTAAATCAAATATTAAGTGATGCCTGAGAGCGCACGTAGTTGGATAAACAACGGTCTGGTAATAGAAAGCAGACAGTGGTTTTAAACGGAAATAAAGTCTGGTTGAATTATTGTATCCAATGGAGTGTCTCAAGGGTCTGTCCTTGGACCATTGTTATTTATATTATACACTAATGGTTTATAGGGAGCCTCAAAATTCGCGGACAATACAAAGGTAGTTGCTAAGGCAGAAAGAAAGGAAGTTTTGTGGGATTTAGAAAAGTTGTTACCACCAGTTTTACTCAAGTAGAGACACACTGGGACACCTAACTCACGGCCAATGACTTTAGTAACTGACTGTACAGTGGTCAGATATGTAATAAACGAAATTTAGTGTATACTGTAGACTAGTGTAGAATTATGCACTGTGGAACAGCCAGCAAAGAATGCAAGATGAATTTAAGATGTTTGGCCAAAGTTAATGAAGAAAAGACATCATTCCTAATAAGTATATAAGAACTTAATAATAAAAAGTTGCCAAAACAAGTTTAAAAACAAAACAAAAAAAAAAAAAACGATAGGTTTCATTTCGATAAACTTTCATTGTAAAACTTGCGATATTTTATGCTATCCAGCAAGAAATAGGACATTTAGTAAATGTCGTAAACGTTTAATTGACGTTTCCTAAACTTTTGATTGACATTCACTAAGCGTTCTATTCCTTGTAAGGTAAATCTGTGTAGCTTATTCTATAGACTACCTGACTCGGTCTACGCAGTTTCCCGATCTCGTGAAAGCTATACATATAGAGAGGCTATAGAAAGCGTTCAAAGACGAGCGACGATAACGGAATTAAGATAACAAACCGTACGAAAAAACACTTCAATTCAATTAAACTTATTCCCATAAGAAAACAGATAATGGAAGGAAGTACGCAGAAAAAAAGCTTTCCCGCAAACATCTATACAAAGAAATATTAATATATTTTCACTCAAATCACTCAAAAACAAAATAGTGTTGAAGACTATTTCTTCTCTCTAAAGAAGTTATGTATCATTAAAAGAAGTTATTGTATCATCTGACAAGAAGCTTTGATACCCAAAAGAAGGAAAAACTTCTCCTAGAATGCACCCTCAAAAAGAAGCTCTAAGTTCTAACTTCACAAGGTTTTACTTGAAGTGTATGAATGAAGCTTTTAAAATACTAAAAGAACCTCATATATAGAGTGATGTAATAATAGTCAGTCATGAAAGGTAGAAACTGACAACATCGTTCAGTCCATCTAATGCACGGCCCTTTGCGTTAACTCTTATATTATTATCATTATTGTTATTATTATTATCAATATCATCGAGACTCGAACCTCGGCCCTCAGTGCTTTCACGTCACATATAGGAGAACGACGTTAGCCACTGAATTACGGACGCTGGTTTAAAGTGATGTAATTATAGTAAGCCTTTGCCGAAAGTAACGGCAGATATACAGAGTGCCCCATAAATCCCTTTACCTCCTTTACACTCACCCCATACTAGTAGGGTGATTGTATAATAACCAGAAGCAACGGGATGAACCTAAAAGGTAAAAAGATGGAACAATGGCGTTGGAAACCACTAAAACTGGAATTGGAATGGGATAAATTACCATTTGAAATAGTTTCAAATGACACAATAAATTCATCTAAAAACAGATTATCGTTTCGCACGATTAATATGGAGATGTAATAAAGACTCTATAAGATACATTCACTAATCATTTTAAAGAGGACACTTTGCAAATACCTACATGTGGCAACATGGAATATGTAATAACTAGTCAGGAGGGTCGCGAAATGGCACAGAGCTCAGGCCAACAACGTAGCCCATTGTTCTAACTCCTGTATTATTATTATTATTATTAGCATCATCGGGATTCGAACCTCCGACCTGAATGTCTTCAGTTCGCTTACAGGGAAACTGTGTTACCCACTGAAGTAGCCATCGTCCGTAGCTAAGTGGGTAACATTGTTTTTCTATGAGCGAAGTGAAGACACTGAGGTAGGGATTTCGAATCCCGATGATGCTGGTAATAATGACACAGGAATTAGAACATTGGGCCACATTGTTGGCCATCCTGAATAATAATTATTATTAGTATTACCTACTGAAGTGCGGACGCTCGGTTAACTTTGGTTTTGCTTCCGCTCGAATTGTTCATTCTGACGAAGGTCACGCTTGTTGCTCAACATTAGACCTACAGCTTAACGTGGAATCCGAACCACGACCCACCACGAGTGGTTAGAAGTTACAAAGTCCTTACCCAGACTCGATCTTACGATCAGCAGCCCAGCGTCTTAACCACTTGGCTACTCATTTATCTACCAACCAATTTTTATTGTGTTGAAGGATGAAGAGCTGGGTTAGCTGCGTGCCGCCTGCCGTCACCAGGAAGCGAACAGAGGGCCGATGGATTTGTAGTCAGCGATGCTAACCACTACACCAGCGAGGCGCATCTAGAACACCGAGGCGCATATATATATATATATATATATATATATACAGGGCGTCCCACAAAAATGTATACACACTTTAACAGCTGATAGCTCAATTGATGTTTCTTTCTTTCCAAGTTAAACCCATTAGATTTAATAATGGCAGTCAGACTAAGCTTTGAACAAAGGAAATTCATTCTAAATGCTACTGGAAGTGTGAAAACGCAGTTGAAGTGCAAAGACAGTTTAGGAGGGAGTTTCAAACAGATCCACCAACGCGACTTACCATCACTCGAATTAGAGATAAGTTTGAAGCCGATGGAACTGTTCAGAATGTCCACAAGAAGCGTTCCGGAAGACCACGGACATCGACAAGCCCCACAAAGCAAGAAAGAGTACTGGAAACGTATCACCAAAGTCCAAGAAAATCTGTGCGGCAAGCGAGTCGTGAGGTAGGAATTTCAGAATCGTCTGTCCAACGCATTTTGAAGCGCTGTCAATGGAAAAGTTACATTCCAAGATTAGTCCATGCTATTAATGAAGGTGATGATGATCCGGACCGAAGAGTGGAGTATTGCGAGTGGTACTTGGCACGATGTGGATGTGGATTGGACGAAGGGGTTTCGTAGAATACCCTCCGCGTTCACCAGACCTCACACCACTAGACTTTTTTTTATGGGGATACTTAAAAGACAAAGTCTACGCTATAAAACCTGCAACAGTCGCTGAATTGAGAGCAGCCATTGAACGAGAATGCACACAAATACCAAACGAAATGTTTCGTGATGTTTGCGATTCCATTGCTTCGCGTTATCAGCAGTGCCTGGACCAGAACGGACGTCAGTTTGAAAACAGGCGTTGACAAAACAATTAAATAATGTCTGTAGATTCTATTACATTTTGAAAATGAAATGTATTTTAATAAACACTGCCTTTATAATTATTTAAAGTGTGTATACATTTTTTGGGACGCCCTGTATATATATATATATATTATATATATATATATATATATATAAAATAATCGATGCATTCACAGTTAAGTGGAAGCACGAAGTGTCAAACGTCTTTTTACACAGAGCACCATTCCGCCCACACGCCCATTTCAGGGTACGAGCAGCTCGCAGCAGCATTGCCAAGCAAATAAGGAGTCAAAATACTGACGAGGCTTTCGTACGTGGTTCATCACCACTGAAAGCAATAATGCACTGTATTAGTCTAGTCCAAATATACACTATATATATATATATATATATATATATATATATATATATATATATATATATATATATATATATATATATATATATATATATATATATATATATACGCTTTTGTAATTTGTCTATTTAAATGGATCAGCGCTGTCGTTTTTCATAACATTAGACTCAAAATGAAATTGTTAACCCTATTAATGTAATAACAGGGTACTATATATGCAAACACATCCCGCTTAACAGTGATATACGAAAACAGATGTAATTGATATGATGTATACAGAGGGGCTAAAAAATGGTAAATCATTCTCAGTTGCATGTATATACAGTGAGAGAGAGAGAGAGAGAGAGAGAGAGAGAGAGAGAGAGAGAGAGAGAGCGTAAGTGCAGAACCAAAATCCATAAATGGCGATTCTTTTACGCCTAATGGTTAGCGTTCCATCTTTTTGTAAGCATTCACGAAGGTGGAAATTTGAACGCGTTCACAGATGGTGATCCATCCAGCTGGATAAAGATGGTGATGCGAATGAAAAATCGTGAAAAATTTTCAACTTTAATGAAGCTGACGGGGATTTTTTTTTTTTCATTATTATTATTTTAATGGAAAATGTTTTAGTACATGACTAATGAGATGTAGTTCCATCATCACAATTATTTACTCCAATGTCTTATTCATTCATTATAAAAAGGTTATACACAATTTTATTTTGAATTAAAAATTACATTTTACGTTTTATCGTATTTCCAAATTATTTATTCATTATTATTTTTTTATTAATTTTGCTCATTATTATTATTATTATTATTATTATTATTATTATTACTGCATGAGAATCGATTCTTATACGTAAGGGTGGCACCTCTTTTTCGGAATCTTTTTAGAATCTAAATGTTTAAGAGTCTATTTAGTTGTTGGACGACGTATACGCGAAAGATAATTGGGAAGTAAGATAAAATAAAGGTATAAATAATAAAGAGTAAGGAGTGTCAGGAACTGGCACAGCGCTCACGCCATTGCTCTAAACTCATGAATTAGATTATTAACCAGCACTATCGAGAGCCGAACCACAGACCTGTATCATCACGGCGTTACCCACTAAACTACAGTCGCTAGTAATAAAAGAAGCAGACAGGAAAATATAAGATAATACAAGAAAAAAGTAAAAAGATGCAGGGACCAAATATATATATATATATATATATATATTATATATATATATATATATATATATATATATATATATATATATATACTGTATTATATATATATATATATATATATATATATATATATATTATATATATATATATATATATATATACACAGTGTATATATATATATATATATATATATATTATATATTATATATATATATGTTATATATATATATATATATACTGTATATATATATTATATATATATATATATATATATATATATATATATATATATATATCTATATATATATATATATATATATATATATATATACAAATTTCAACCATATTTTCACCAAATAATTAGTTAAATGCACCAACTATATTTCACTAAAATTCACTACATATTAGTAATAATGATGAAGCTTTACGTTATGACAAACCATAGTTATCTTCAAAAAATTTTGGTAATAAAAAACTACTACAAATTATGGTTGGCGCAGTCAAATTGTGTGAAGTAAAGTATATTTTTCAGTGTGATTTCGCTGTTCAGTACGAACATCAGAGTTAACCAATTCATTAGGTGTTTGGGTGAGATATAAGAGCATTGAAAAACCACCCAATACGTCCTTTTACGGTGACACCGGATATAACTTGCTCCTGGACACTCCACTACACAAAACTAACTTCTATCTCCGTATGGAGCTATAACCTCCATGTTATGATGACCTACGTATATATATATATATATATATATATAATATATATAATATATATATATATATATATGACAAATAAAAACGGAAAAAAAATTTAGGACTCGCTGGGCATTGAACTCAGAGCGGAAAATTTGAGTGCAAAATGTTAGGTTCGATTTCCAGCAAGTCCTAAAATTTTTGTTCCTCCGAATTTTTCATTTTGCTAGTATGTATATAATATATATATAATAATATATAGAGAGAGAGAGAGAGAGAGAGAGAGAGAGAGAGAGAGTGGAGCAAAAGTCGCGCATCAGGGGAATTTTCACTGTAGATTATAATATATTATTTTTCTTTTAGGTTGGGGATGGCTGCGAAGTTAACAATAGACGAGAGGGTGAGCTTGGTTTTAATGTATGGAATACCAGGTACAACAAATCGATGAATCTGTACAGAATTTAAATTCTCTACAGATTCATGATTTGTAGTACCTGGTATTCCATGCATTAAAACCAAGCTCACCCTCTCGTTATTGTTAATTTCGCAGCCATCCCTACCTAAAAGAAAAAAAAATATATATTATAGTAAACACTGAGAATTCCTATGATGCGCGATTTTTGCGCCACCATGTATATATATATTATATATATATATATATATATATATATATATATATATATATATATATTATATATATATATATATATATATACTGAGCAAAATATAGGTATGTCTTTATCTATCGTAATTCTTATGATATTAAAAGAGAGATTTATACATTTGGGTAATTTAAATTTTTTTAGAACTCAATTACAAGTGTTACATTCGATAGACAACGTTGTAAACATGGTCTGGCGAAGCATCTTAAATATCTCACGTCAAAAGATATCGAAGAATATAAGTTGTACACACACACACACACACACACACACATATATATTATATATATGTATAACCATGTATACTGGCTGAAACAACCCACGTATTTGACAACGAAGTCAATTAAATTGTTAAATAATTTAACAATTTAAATTTGTTTTAATAGAAAAATTAAGTGTGCGTGATTGGATTTTGTATAAACCTTAATTGGTTTGGTTGTCATCAAAGTAAGTACAATCATGTATTTTGGTTGGTTTAAACCGTTTAACCAAATAATTTTCCTGTGTACATACAGTATATATATATATATATATATATATATATATATATATATATACACACAAACTCAGAATGGTCTCCTGAGAAACTTATATGTTAAACACAGACCGTGCATGGAAACAAGGAACTCTTCTGGGAAAATTAAATCCACTATAGTCCGAATAAGTAATGGTAAATGACAAATACCATAGTTTTTCTTTTTCATGATGCTAACCCGACGTGGGCAACGGGTCTCCCGCAAAGAGGTCCCATAAATATAGCTTCCCTCACCAGCTATCTGCAAAGCAGACAGGATCCAGCTTTGGGACATGGATCTAGGGTTTAAAGCAAGCCTAGTCCCACTACATTTAGAACCTCTATATAAGTAAAAGCGGATTTAATTTTGGATTTATAGTGGATTTAATTTTCCCAGAAGAGTTCCTTGTTCCATGCACGGTCTGTGTTTAACATATATATATATATAATATATATATATTATATATATATATATTATCTCCTCATATATAATAATAATAATAATAATAATAATAATAAAATACCAAATATAGTGAATTTTTGATGCTGGTGTTGCTTAATAGGGTTTTGGGTACAGTGTTGAGGTGTTGTTGAAGTGGTGTTGAGAGTGCATGAAGGTGTTAATAATAATAAGCAAATGGGGTCCAATCACGGAGGTGCAGTCAGCACTTTTGGAGTCACAAAAGGGATTATCTAAACCGGAGAAAATTACTTTGCCGGTCGAGGGTTACACAAAAGAAACTGTTTTTTTTTTAAATCGAAGATACGCTTCGGTATACAGATTCGCGCTATTTCCTCGCTTCGCTGGTAATAGGAGCACCCCATTCAACTTACACACACACACACACACACACACACACACACACACATATAATATATATATATATTATATATATATATAATATATATATATAATTAAAACGGAAATCAAATACTCATAAATGGATACTAGTCGTGAGAGAGATCAGCGTCTTAAAAAATAATAATAATTAAATTAAAAAGAGATCTGTTTACGAACAGTTATAGTTTACATTACATCCATAAATGTAAATGAGCCTCATTCCGTTTTCTTTAAGGGAATAACTGAAGAAAAAAAATAAATACAAAGAAATTCCCAGTAAAAAAATACAACAAACTAATTCACTTACTTCTTATTATTACTACAACTACTACTACTACTATTATTAATAATAGTAATATCAAGAAAATAGTAATAGTAAAAAAATATATACTGTACAGTGAAATTTTTTCTCTCCCCAAATCAGGATCTTATTATGAGTAAGTCACGGAATTTTTTATTTTTTTTTATTTTTTAAATCAGCCATTTTGGTGAAATTCAGAGAATTGAATTTGGAAATTAGAATTAATATGACGCCATAATTTTTTTTTTTCATTGTGAAATTTTTTATTCTCATTTACCTTGTTAGGGAGGTACTGAAAAGATTTTATTTATATATATATACACACACTGTGTATATATATATAGATAGATAGATAGATAGATAGATAGATAATGTAGTTGGTAAAGTAATATATCATTATTTAAAAATCATATGTTCTATAAAATAATGAGTGTGAAATCAATGAAGCTTCCAGCGTAACACACACCCAACCCGAAGTATATGACTTATAATATATTCATATTTATGTATAAACCTTAAGGTATTTCAATTTATATTGTGTGAAGTTTATAAAATATGAATCTTAAAATACGAATTGTATTTTATTTAAAGCTTCGCGACTTGTATTTTGTATATATAAAGTATATATAAAGAGTATATATAAAGACTTTCACAAAAAATTAAGTTTTCAAAAATAAAAAGAGTTACGACTTTATCAATACATTAGAAAGATACATTTTCAAATAATTGTTTTAATTGAAAAGGTTGGCGTAATATATATATATATATATATATATATATATATATATATATATATATATATATATATAAATATAAAAGCTTTTCTGTATTAAATTTAAAGTGAATCATCTGTAATAATACAGATTAAGTATTTTAATATAATTAATGTGATCTCGTTGCTTAATACAATAATAACAGAACTGCGGTGAAAGTGATATGAATCTGTTTACATAGACATCATTTCTAATCTCGATGTGAACCTCCACCTCCCTCTATTTTTTTAATATGGTTTCCTACCCCAATCCCCTCAACCACCTATTCCTCATCCTCAAAACACCCCAACTCTCACCAGTTTAAATTCATATAGAAAAAAATAAAAGACAACCCCCATTCCTCATTCCTATAGTAATATATATATATATATATACACACACACACACACACATATATATATATATGTATATATATATAATATATATATATATATACACACACACACACACATATATATATATATATATATATATATATATATATATATACACACACACATATATATATATATATATATATACGCATTCAGTCGTTAACTCAGCCCCTTTATATAGCACCCCACTTTTTCATATTATATTTGTAGCCTCCCATTTTTTATTATTGCATTTAGCCCTCCCCTTCCCTAATCTATAATATATATATATATATATATATATATATAGATTCTTCTTTTTCTTCTTTTTTCCCTCATTATATTTTCACCCTCTTCATAATAATTCTATTGATAATGATTCTTTTTTTGGCGAACTTCTTAATTTTGAAAATTGAGTTAAAAAAGAGAAGTTGCTTCACTTTTGCCTCGCATTCATTCAGCTGTTTCTAATATTCATTTTTGGAGGCGTGATTTTATTTAAAGGTTTTTTTTTATATTATATAAATTCCATTAAGCTTTTTCTTATAATTTACTTATTATTATTATTATTATTTATTACTATTACTTTTTTCTACCTATTATTTTTTACTTATAATCATGTATAGGTTTTTTTTTTATTAAATTTAATATCTAGTTCTAATTTACTACGTTTAAAAAAAAAAAAAAAAATATTAAAATTTTAAAGTAATTGACTAAGAATTTTAACTTGATATAATTTGGAATATTTTTTTTTTTAATATTATTTTGTTTTAAAATAAGTGCAAAAGAGTTAGATGGATGATGTAATCGAATTAATAATGTAATTATTATAGATCCATATTAATATGTATGTCCTTGTATTGTTTTTAACACACACACACACACACACACACACACAGCTATGAAAATGCTCTTCCACTATAAATGGTAACAAATGAAAGATGGATCTTCGATATATATATATATATATATAAACACGAAACCGAAACTGTATTTCTTCCAATCTATATCTCTCTTTACAACTCTGTACGAATGGAAATGAATAATAAAAATAAATATTAAAGTCCACTTCGCTAATTTCTATAATAAGAATAAATAAGAAATCTTTTTTTTTATAAAGGAACTAAATTAAATATAGGAAACTGGTTCTAGACGATGATATAATAACAACTGCTCCGTGTCATTTGCACAATTTATCTATTAACTGAACATCACGCAATATATATATTTGTTTGAAACGTTATAGCAATTATATTAAATTAATTATGAAATACACACACACACACACAAATCGCAAGACTTACAAGCAAGTAAGTTATTTTCTTTTATTGTGTACTTATAATAATAATAAAAATGTGAAAAAAACATTTTAACCACAAATTTAAGTGCATATAAAACCCGAATATTACAGATATAAAACTCCGAGAAAATGGTATTTTATTGAACATAATTAAATAAAATATTTAACACCATTACGAAGTCTTATTTACGAAGTCCTTTTAATTTTATTGGCACTCATTTCTTCTAAAATTAGCGCAGTCCATATCACCAATAAAACTTAATTCAAGACCAATCTTCTGTGAAATAAGCCATTTTACACTCTCATCTACACAGTTTATAAATTACACACAAAAACAAGAGGAAAAGAGAAAATGGCATTCTTTTAGTTACTTAAAACTACTGTGTGTGTGTGTGTGTGTGTGTGTATATATATATATATTTTGGCAAATTACATTTTTTTATGTACGAAAAACAGAACTGCATCAGAAGCATTGAAGCATTTTAAAGGTAACTTATCTATTTTTATGTTGGGTATATAACCTGTTGGGTTTCCTGGTTGGCATTTTAGGTTTTTTTGGGGGCAGGGTAAAAAAATAAAATGTTGATATCAAAAATTTAAATGAATCTTGAATAAGGTTTCCAATACAGAGCTGCGGGTAAAATACTTTCCGCCTAAACCTGTTACATATACTGTATATAATATATATGTACAAGTTGATTATATATATATATATATATATATATATATAAGGTAATTAAATAATCCTGCCTCGAAAGTATTTATACTAGAGATATTTTTGAGGCAGAACTTTTGAATCACCATATATATATATATATATATACATACATAAAGCTTGCATAATTATATAGAAAGGAATATAAAGGATACCAAAGAGCAACAGACCGACTGGTCCCTACGAGGCTGTCTGTGTAAGAACGAAGATTAAAAGATGTTAAGAAAATTTAAAGATAAATGAAAGTCTTAAATCAAAGCAAAGGAGAGAGCGTGAAAGGAAGGAAAGAAATGTAAAGATAAAGCGAAAATTTGAACGTAAAAAGAGGAGGAAATCCGAGCGAAAACCCTACAATACTTTTATGACCTAACAAATGCTTCTAACTGGGTGTGTTTAAGGCAAGATAAGCAAATATCTACTAGTCTCTTTTTAAAAGACTCGACCGAATTACTTTGAACTACTCTAGCTGGCAATCCATTCCACAAATTAACTATACGACTGAAGAAAAATGTTTAACTTCATTAGAACTAAAATGTTTACCAACTAGTTTGAGACCATTACCGCGAGTTCTCTTTGCATTTCTGAAAGTGAAATATATTTTTCGGCGTCGAGATTATTCAAAACTTTTAATCATTTTAAACACCCGCATTAAATCTCCTCGAATAAGTGAGAATAAAGTCAACATTTCTAAACGGGTACGGTATGACTTGTTTCTAAGTCTAGGAATCATCTTAGTAGCCCGTCGTTGCACTCTCTCTATTCTGCCTATGTCCTGTCGTAAATATGGGGACCAGAACTGAACGCGGTATTCCAGGTGGAGGGTACTGATGAATTATATAATGTTAGCATTGTTTTCTCGGACTTAAAATCAAATGATGTACGAATAATTCCTAAGATTCTATTTGCTTTTCTAACCGCTTCTATACATTGCTTACTCGGTTTAAGAGTGTCGGAAAAGAGTAATACCTAAATCTTTCTCTCCCGTAACACTCGTTCGTGTCTTGTCGCGAGTAGAATACATTTCTTTAACATTGTTTCTACCGATATGCGACGTTTTACATTTATTTATATTAAAGTTCATTTGCCAAACTTCCGCTCACTCTAATAACTTATTAATATCTTCTTGAATCTGCGAACGTTCTGCCGTTGATTTTGGTCGTCCCCCAAGTTTGGTATCATCCGCAAATTTTGAAATTATACTGTTACTTCGTATATCGATGTCATTGGTATAAATAATAGAAAGAACTGGTCCCAGGGTTGATCCTTGAGGCACGCCGCTAGTTATACTTTTCCAGTTAGACGCTTTGCTTTTAATGACCACTCTTTGTTTACGTCCACTAAGCCAATTTTTAATCCATTTGATATTACCATCAATTCCATGAAAATGAAGTTTAGCTAATAATCTCCTATGTGACACTTTATCAAACGCCTTTCGAAAATCGAAATATAACATCTACTGTTTTACTCTCGTTATATATATATTTACAATATCATTAAAGAAGTTGGGCAAATGAGTAAGACAAAAACAATTATGTTGAAAGCAGTGTTGAGAATCTTTGATTAAATTATTCATTTCTTACGATTAATCTTTTTGTCCCGAACGATGGTCTCCGTAAGCTTACCAACGACTGAAGTCAGACTAATGGAACGATAATTTCCCGAAGGCGATTTGTCCCCTTTTTCAAATATTGGCGTAATGTCCTCAAGTTTCCAATCGAACGAAACTTCTTCAGACTTTAGAGATACTTTATTATTATTATTATTATTAAATATATATGTGAGAGGAGAGACTATTGCGCGGTTCATTTCTTTAAGTACCCTAGGGTAGAACTTATCTGGACCTGGAGTTTTATCAGGGTTAATTGTACCTATGGTCGACAGTAATTCACTTTCACTAATGGTAAAATCGTGAAGCTTTAAATCAGAGCTTTCCAAACTTTTAATGTTGGCGACAAACTATTTAAGCATAACAATTTTCACGACACATTAATTAATTTTTGTTATCAAATATCAAATATCAGATAATTTTTCAGTAGGTGGTTTATCTTGTAGCCGATTTTGTTGATAGAAAAATCAAAATTTTCAAAATACAAAAAACACTAATGTGTCGCGACACACCAGTTTGGAAAGCTCTGCTTTAAATGGTCATCATTGAGCATGATTATGGGAACGGGAGTGTTTGTTAATATTTTCGTTGACGGAAGAGAAGAATTTATTGAAAACTTCCGTCATTTGTAAGTCATCGTAAATTTGTTCGTTGGTTTCGCCTATGACTGGACCAATAGTCTACAAAGCTACTTCATTGTTCCTAACATAATTATAGAATTCCTTCGGATTCGATTTAATTTGATTCACTATATATATATATATATATATATATATATATATATATATATATATATATATATATATATATATATATATATATATATATATATATATATATATATATCATAGTTGCGCTTACTTTTTATCATAAGTGTTTTGCTTCGCCTTCTCAACAGCATGTAAGCATTTTCATCGGACAAATAATTATTTGTTTCTTTAATTAAATCTGAAATACGCGTTCCTTTTTAACGTTAATCTCCGTCAAGAAGTGACTACTACGATAAAATAATAAAACTTGAAGTTAAGATCTTTATCTTTGACATAATTAAATTTTGTGGTACCATAAATATGCTTAAGGAATATCGCATTGCATTGCAATTGCGAGACAAGAGTTTTAAAGTATAGTTAGATATGCTTTTAAAGTAGAACTTGTGTATTTCTTATGCAGATTACGAAGTTATTGCGCCCTTGTGTTTTTAAATGAATATATATACTGTATATATATATATATATATATATATATATATATATATATATATATATATATATATATATATATATATATATATATACACAGTATATATATATATATTTCATTATAAAATATATATATATATATATCCTAATGTTTTATTCAGTAAATCAGAAGAAAAAATGTACTAACCGAATATTTTGAAGCTTTGGTATAAACAGAACATGAAATTTTTACATTTTTACAGTTAGATTTATGAAGTAACTTTTTTTTTAATATTTTTTTTAGGTCCTCTTTGCGGAATAAGATACTGCTCACTCTCATGACCTTTACTGTTTGATAGTTATATATATATACATATACACTCTAAATTTGGTCTTTTAGGATTACTTCGAGTCATACCTTTATTAGTTTCACCTAATTGTCCTCGTGACACCAAAAGTACAACCAATTTTTTATGTTTGTGTGTGTGTGTGTGTATATATATATATATATATATATATAGGGTGGCGCAAAAATCGAGCACCATAGGAATTTTCAGTGTTGACTTATTTTTTCTTTTAGGTTGGGAATGGCTGTGAAATTAACAACAGACGAGAGGGTGAGTTTGGTTTTAATGTATGGAATACCAGGTACAACAAATCGATGAATCGGTACAGAATTTAAATTCTGTACAGATTCATCGATTTGTTGTACTTGGTATTCCATACATTAAAAGTAGGCTCACCCTCTCGTCTATTGTTAATTTCGCAGCCATCCCCTACATAAAAAAAAAAATATATATATTATAGTCAACACTGAAAATTCCTATGGTGCGCGGCTTTTTCTTCACCTGTATGTATATATATATATATAATATATATATATATATATATTATATATATATATAATGTTATAATGTTATAATGTTTCAGACCAACAAAGCCCCTAGGATCCACTCATGGCTGGTCTACCTAACTGTGTTCGTGTATTGTGTATGTCCTCCGTGGTGGCGGAGGGGACCTACAATTTTACGTGGGTTCCGAACCACAAGAACATAAGAAATTTATGTAAAAACTGCCGGTAAATTGGCAACGACCAATTTTTACGAAACTAAATAATTATCAATTTAAAACTAATTAATTATCGATTTAAAATTAAAGATAGAATCTCTGATCCAGAGGATCAAGTCATAATAGACTACTATCCACAATATGTTACACTCTATATCTATTTATAAAGGACATGCAAATATATCGGATCCAAAGAATCCAGTCAATTTCATTACGCTATCCATCAAGTCACGGTCCATATCGATAGCGGACCAAGTCAAAATTTACAATCATATACATTACAATATATACACTTACGAGAAAAAGAGTAGGTGTGGCTGTAAAGACTGTACAGTAATGTAGAAATGTGTGTGCACCCATTTTGGGTCTCCCATTTAAAGGTGTTTGTGGGGCAAGTGAAGATCATGAGTTTTTCAATACCTCACAGTACTATGGGGGGCACCGCTCGGCAGAGGAATCTCTTTAAATGGGGTGTGTAAGGACAGAGAGTATCCCCTAACCCAAGACGCTGCCTCCCTATATCCCACAACACTTGTGTTGAGCTGTGGGATCTATCCCCAGAAAGCCTTAATTTTACTACCTTAAACTATACCCTTTCTATCAACATATGCGTCTAATCGATTTTTAAACATGTTTATAGACGTGCTACTAATTACTTCTATATATATATAGTAGATCAACCTATGTACGTAAAATAATGGATGTACTTTTTTAGATGCGAAAAGTAGATTTGGATAAAACTGATAAGTGTATTACTTGAAGTAACTCAAAAGAACAAATTTAGAATCTATTGACGGGTTAATTGAGTCATTATTAATTAGGCCTTTTAAGTATGGTCGATATAAAGATAAATGATGTATAAGGCAAGGATGTTGTAATAATAATCATTCATCAGGTGGGCCACAAATTTGGCACGGCCCCTAGGCCAAACTAATGCGGCATATTGCCCTAACTCCCGGGTTATTATTACCACCACTTCGGAAGTCAAACCCCCGACCCCAATGTTTTCACTTCGCTTATAGGGAAATGGTGTTACCCGCTGTGCTACGGGCGCTGCCAATGATAGTATAATTATTAAATTGATCGGTTAAAGGGGTAAAATGTCTTGAATATTGAAGCTTTTGCAAAGAGTATATGTGTGATAATAATCTCAATATGTTCACACAAAATGTATACGCGTTTCTTTCCTAACTAATTCTAACTGAACGAGTTAAAGAATTTAAATATCTGATATAACTGCTGTTATTTCTTTCCAGACCAGCGGGTCCATATGGACCCGTAAAACTGTATCTTTTGTCCCAATTCGTAAATAAATTAGGCCGGAAAAGGTTAAGAATATACGACGTGTGATGACATACTGTAGATATGTGAAACCAGCGTAGAAATTATGTGCAACGTCAGTTTCTGGTAAGTGAAGTGAAAGAGCTTTTTCTCAGGTGTGGATTTTGTAGTGCAGCACCGATATGGACAACTGTTGCGGGCTAATTCTAAATTTGCCCCTGACAGATGTTTCCTCGAGGATGTTGCGCGGG
>JAJOZX010000574.1:0-2500 GCA_023014485.1 Bathynomus jamesi | reverse complement strand
TAAACAGCCAACTACTGATAAAAATTTTAAATTCTTCAAACCTAAAGTGGACACAGAAAGTATTCAATAATTTTTTAAAGAAATGTACGAAAACTTTTGCATTTTAATTTTTTTTTTATTTTCCTCAAATTCTCTGATGTTTTACATTATCTGTTGGAGTTAAATTAATTTTTTTGGTTTAAATTTTTTCAAACGAACTGTAAACTTTTCATAACTATCCTATGCGTGGTACAGAGGATAAGGATGAATATAAGTGAAATATTTCTCTGTACGAAATACTTATGAGCGCCTGTACCACACACACACACACACACACACAACACACACACACACACACACACACAATATATAATATATATATATATATATATATATATATATATATATATATAGTATAGTATTGCCTAATTAAAACGCTATAAATTTAAAAACTAAATTAATTTGTCCGATAAGTTATGTAGGTTATGTAAATGATTAAAATATTAAAGACAATATTTTTTTTAATTAGTTAATCATTAATTTAATCTGAAGCCGTTCTCATATACAGTATACATATATATATATATATATATATATATATATATACAGGGTGGGCCGTAAGTTTTCCATACATAGGAAAATAAACATTTTTTTATGGACAACCATTTTTATTTATATAATATGCTCTACATGGTTGCCATTGTTTTGAAAACACATTTCAATACGTGTTCCCCACTGTTGATGAACACGCATTAGCACAGTTGACGTTATGCTTGTAATGGCGTTTGGTGATACGTTCCTTTAGATGATTATGTCTCGTATCTTTTCCTGATTACACCATGGCCTTCAAGTGCCCCCAAGATAGAAATCAAGGGGGGTGAGATCTGGGGATCTGGGAGGCCACTCCACAGGACCACGCCGACCAATCCAAGCATCCGGAAACTGCTGATCCAAATACCGACGCACGTGAAGACCATAATTTAAATTTTCCTATGTATGGAAACTTACGGCCCACCCTGTATATATATATATATATATATATATATATATATATTATATATATATATATATTATATATATATAATATATATAAAACCTTTGGTTAACCTTTAGTTAGCTTCCGCCCGAATTGTTCATTCTGACGAAGGTCAAGCTTTTCACTCCACGTTAGATCTACAGTTTAACGTGGAATCCGAACCACGCTCCACCAGCAACCCAGCATCTTAACCACTAGGCCACCAAGGGTACCCATTTATCTACCAACCACTTTCTTTATTGACTTTTTTTATTGTGTGGAAGGATGAACAGCTGGGTTTTGCTGCGCGCCGGCTGCTATCACCGGGTCTCGATCCCGGGGCCGATGGATTCATAGTCAACGACGCTGACTACTACACCACCGAGGCGCACACACACACACACATATATATATATATATATATATATATATATATGCGTCAATGCGTTGGGTGGAATCAATTAATAACGACTTAAATTAGTTTCCCCTGGAAGCTAAATTCATTTTGGGTAGAATTCGAGAGGCCAGATATTGCTAATGGCATGTCGAGACGAGTTTGATGACAGCGGCTCCGTCTCTAATTCGAGAGGAACTCATGGTCTGAAAGCAATAATATTCATGATTGCCATTCGATGGGCTAAGTGAAGTTGCAACCATCATTATGATCATCATAATTTATAAAATTTCGGGGTTTTCTCCTCCTCTCCTCTCCCCTCCCTCATCATTATTAATATTATATATATATATATATATATAATATATATATATATATAATAAATGAAGTAAGACGGGCTTGACTCTTAAAATCCATTTTTCAAAATCAAAAAACGCTTACGAGCGTAAAAGAACAACGCACAAACCATTTTCGATTACTCTTCCCCACCTATCCATCCATCCCCGAAAAAACTCGTAACAAAAAATTGATTTACGATATATATATATATATAATATATATATATTGTACTGCGTTGTAAAACTTGTCTTTTCTCTTTTAAGGTTAATAACAAAACTCAGAGTAAATAGTATGGTTTTGTAAATATAATATTTAAAAATTAAAAATAATACGTGATGAAAAACTTGATGATAAATAAAAATACGAGGACGAAAAATTTGTTCCGTCTTCATGGATAAGAGACCAGCAGCTACCCAGCACTATTTCATTGTTCCTCGTTTTCTTACGACACTGTTCAAAACCTAATTCCCGAGGACAAAAATATAATTACGGACATGATTGAAATTAGGGAGAAGAATCTCATTCAGAATAAATGTGATAAAAATAGGGTTCGAATGGGATTCCACTGCCTCCTCCCCCTTCCACTCTGTTTCAAACCTCCGTCTCCACGTCATCGCTCCGGAAGAGATGAGCTTTATCGCCAGAGCAATCTTCCAAAAGAACTGTTTTTAGTTTGTCTATCTCCTGAAAGAGCGATTCAAAGAATGCAAGAATAACGTTCCTAATATAAGATACGAAACTATAGTGTTAATCTCGGGTAGATAAGGGCTATT